>PPJP03000023.1:0-127372 GCA_003705805.3 Kluyveromyces dobzhanskii | reverse complement strand
CAGTTATTTACTGTAACCAAAACATTTGATAAATCATTTAAGTATTTAACATCGCACAAATGCACATGTATATTTAGGTACTGTTTATCCCATTAGGTAACTCTGGCAGAAAAAGGGAAACGGAAAAGCATAAATTCGATGCATGACAACTCGAAGCTCGTGTTCTGACTATCGCCAAAACTCAAGTTACAATGGCATATATTGGCACACATCCTGAAAATCGTTCAAACTAATTTATGCTTACAATGAGGATGACTATCCACTCAACGGTAGTATTCATAGCTAACTCTGCTGACGGGTCATCAACAGCCTAACCCTATATTGAAAAATAAGATGAAACTATTAATGACACTAACACGTAAAATAGTAACGAACGCTTACTTTTAGTGTAGGATGCACTTGCGCCATTTGTTACCCCAAAAGCGGAGGGTTTCTTAAGAGCTGTTTGTATGCCACAGATGTATGCCTCCGTTATGTTATCAAATGAGGTCGCGTTTAGCTCTTCTCTAATTCCACATTCTAGAAGGAAATACACCATGGTATCGCCTAATTTCCTCTTAATTTTCACAATATTGTGAAAACAAAATTATAACGAAGAGGTCAATCTTCCATATTGCCACGGATGTTCAACTGCCCGGTATCAGCAGAGTCCGCCTCTCTTTATAGTTTTCTTTTGGCGTCCTTCGCGGTAATAATGTTGATATGGTACATCGTATCATAAATAATATGCTCGATAAAGTCGAAGCTTACACACATCATCAAATTCATTACCCGGTTTATCTTACTATCAAAAGGGAATTAGGCATGCTATATATCACCAGGTACTACTTTTTTTCTAGGCCAGGGCTCTATTACCGACACTATTTATAATCCGCTATAGTAGGCAATTGCAGAATATGCATGCAACTTCACCTGCAGCCGGTTTTTCCGATTTAAAAATTGATGTTATTTAGACATATCCGCAGCGGTTTTTGCACCTGGTTTACCAATTCATTCGTGCAAGTTTTTCTGCCATTCGCTAAACAACCAATCCAGAAATTTTCTTTCAGCACTTGGCCTTTTAGACTGAGTTCTAGGATTTACTCAAAGGCAAGCTTGCAGCACTCATTAATGATAAGAGGAAAATAACTCGCTTGAATTATGGCACATATATATGGAAGGCACTCATCGCTACGACATGCAATAGCACCTGCTTTTTGCTTTTTGACTCCTTCTATAACATTGGACGAATTTCGAAACTTTTTTGATTATTTCTGTCAGTATCATCAGTAGCTTTGATAGGTACGAGCCCATTCTAAAACTAAAAATATACAACGATGAAAGGCTTTTCAATAAATCGGTGTCTCGATCACAACTCCATTAACACCAGCCTGTCTTAAAATTTGAAATACTCAATGAAAAGCAGTTGATCTTGAACTCCTACTAAACAGGGACTACACGCGCGCCGCATTTACTACACATTTAGCACGTACGGGGAAGTGTATATACATTTATTCGCTGATTTGGCTACAATTACATTCGCTCTAAATTTTTGGATGTCTAAGAGTATTGTCAAGAATAACCGATGAATCGATAAAGTAGACACTGTATCCTCGCTAATCATCGTTCAGTTACGGTCGTTTCACGTCCTAATAAATGCTTGCTCTCAGATAGCCCCGAGGTAAAAGTTTTAGGTATATACGATGTTGATCCAAGACTGGCCAATTCATCTCGCCTTGCCAAAGTTAGTATTTCGAATGTGAGAAAGAAAGGCCGCTAAACGGTTTTCGATTGGCACCTAATTACCAAAATGATTATTTTTGTGGCGGATAAAGGTTTCAGCCACTCTTTTTAGACCAAGGCGTATACAGCAATCCAAACAGACAGCAAGCTCATAATATTTATCTTGGAGACACCCTTGTTAACGGACTCAGCCGAGGAAGCGGTTTGATGTGGTAATGTAACTGGTTCAGTTGTGGTTCCTGACTATTTGGGTATAATGCTTCTAATTTGATTTTCAGGTGTACCGGCAAAAGTAAGAACAGATTCTGTGGAATAATAGCTATTCTTGGTGATGTATGAGATTTGTTTAGCTACTTCTAAGCTACTCTGTTTACTATTCTTTTCAGTAGAACTCGTAGAAGCTGAAGTAGCGTAGCCTAAAAAAGAAGAAGTAGCAAAGGAAGAAGAAGATGCAGAACTTGACGAAACAGATTTAGCAACATAATCTGCGACAACAGTCCCATCTGCTTTGATTGGGATAATACTAATCTCAATAACATCCGAACGGCCAGCAGCAGCATTTACTGAACCCATGACATATATATCTTCTGCACCAGAGTAAAGACTATGAAAGTCGGCACCGTACAATTTTAATTTTCCATTTTCAATTGTCCACGGTTCGGCTACAATCCACGTAGAAGAGATAGCCTTTGTAGATAGGAAATTTCTACCAATTCCCATAGTTTCACCACTATCCAGAATCAATGTACCATCATCGGCAATGGTAGCATTTATACACTGGTCGGTTTTGGACAACAGAACCTTATTTGTGGAATCGATGTAGAGATTAAACCCATCGAGATTGGTCCCTGGAGCATCTAATTTGAGGCTGAATGTTTGAGTATTGGCAACGATTAGTTTAACATAGAAGGGAAAGAAAAAGAACATAAACGTAGTAGTATATCTCATTTCTTTTGTTGACCATACGTCTTTCAAAACTAGCAATAAATTAAATATCCACGTTAAATTTCACCATAAGAATGCTCATTGATCTGAGCTTAGCAACTGTAAAAAACTCCGAAAATGTAGAAGTTAAGATGTGTTGTTTTAGTTGTGATTTTGGCCTTGCTTTTTATACCCGAATCGCGTTGATGAGTCTAAATACACCTAAACAGTTTGCCGCGTCAGATTCTTTTAACATGAAAATTTCAAAATTAACTTCAATGTGTTCGTTCTGTCGGATGACATTTTATACGATCAAGCTCTTGCACCATTGTGACGTCTAAATTGGAATATAAGTGCTCCTTACACAACTTGCTCAAACTGAATGTTTCTCGCAAAGTTTTAGGTCGATTCTTGAGTAATGGCGACCTTGCCCTTATTTTCACGAAAAATTTGTCCTAGTGAGCTAAAATTGAGAGCTTTTTTAAGACAATGAAAATCCTAGAGTTAATTTTGTTTAAAATCTTCGGGGGAATCGCCTTTTCAGCTAAAAAATTGCTAAAGCTTTTTTTCAGCATGTTAGGTCCGCACCCTTCGCTACTTGCGGGGTCATTTATCTGTATACTGCAGTGAGCAATTTCAAATCTTTGACAAAGAAGTAGACAGATTTATGAGTGAGTATTCGACGAACAAAAATGCCAAGTACAAACCTGATGGGTAATACTTCAAAGAGGTATTCATAGGATTTCATCCAAAACAGATAAAGACCATCAAATCACTAAATAGATTTTTATATCTTGAGTCAAAGCGGATCTTCATTTATCCCAATGCGAGCAATTAATTACCAGAGAGGTTTTAATAACTCAACTCTGCTGACTTGAGGCTTTTGTTACTCTGAATGAATACTCTTAAAACAACTAACGATGTGACTTTCAATTTCGAGAAGACGCAATAGTTTCATAGCAGTTTGATTTTTGATGTACTTGAAGTTGTTCCAAGCTATACAAAAATATATATATTAATATATTATACCAAACAAAAATGAGAACCAATTTGAATGGTGACATATGAATACTTTTCAACGCGGAACCAGCCTTAAATTCGGTTGACTTTTGTGATTATTGTCTCCTTCGTGTTTGAGATTTGGCAACTAGCGATATTTGATATTTTGGACAGTATTACCTGCTTTCGAAGGTGTTTTCAGCGAATGAAAATGAGATCCCGATATTATATTGTATTACTTGTGACTTTGTTTTTGTCAGCAGTCCGTGCGGCTTCTGATGAGTTCAGTCTCAAACTTTCGGGTCCTAAAGAACTCAATGGAATGACAATATATGAAGACGACGACTCTTTATATATTGGAAAGCCATCGTCAGATGATCTTTTGGGAGGTAAAATTCAAGATGATGGTACCTTAAAATTGGGCGACGACGAATTTGTTGGCATAAATAAAAACTGTCTCACAGTGACGAATAATTTCACAGATTATGCTACACCCTTCGGTATTGATAAAGATGGGTACTTGACACTTTATAGCGAAAAAAAGTTCAAAGCTATTCCAAGCGGCCAGACAGATGTCTATATTTTAACTTCTGATAATGCTATTTCGTCATTAAGCACCGTTTATTCAATAAATATCAAGTGCATCGATTCCAATGGAAAGAGCTTAAGTAAGTTTTCAGTCAATGCTAATAACGCCTCCAAAATTTCCAACAAAAATGGTATAACCATTGGCTTTTTCCTTCTTTTGAGTTTTTATCTTTTCTTATGACTTCCTTTGGTGAGCCGATAACTTTTCTGATCCGGTAATTTGATAAGAATTATATATACAAGTAAATATAACTTAATATATCTGCTTAATACAAAAAATTCGGTTTTCGATACTCATTTTGGTAAAGAATATTTGACATCTGGTAATATATTCACTTCAACAGATGGTTTACTTTTCTCTCAAAACCAAATGTTTCGCTAGATATTTAGGTCAAATAAAGTGTCTAGCATATTTTTTAGCACGAAGATTCTAGTGGAACAGTTTCCGCATCATTTACTTCTTCTTGGCGGTTGTAGGAATTTAATCCGACTATACTTGCAAAAACAGTGACCACAGACACGAATAAAGTAACGTATAAAAACAGTTTGGCGTTAAATTTGATGGTATGAGAATAAATTTGTAGAAACAAAATAGGGAAAATGAGCATTCCAAGATGTCTAACTAAAGCAATTGCACCGAACATTTCACCAACTTCTGTATTGCTGCTATATTTTGCGATAGCACTTTGAGTAACCGGAGATATCATACCGCTTAAGCTTTGTAAGACGATTCCCAAATAAATTCCAGTGGAACTATTTACGCAAACCACTACCAGAAGAGACAAGATCACAACTATTAGAGAGAAAAAGATTATGATCTTGTCAATACTGTCAACGCAATGCGGGTTAACGGTGATCCCACTTCGCCTCTGAAGGAGCGTGAAAATGGCAGGCGCGAATGCTAATAGAACCAGTGCTTTTCCAAAACCGCTGATGCTCATATAATACCCAATCTCCACACTTGTCCAATTATACTTCCATATGGAAAGTAAGATTATTGGGCTCATAGTACCAATTGTCACAGCCATATTCAAATTATCAATAAAGACAAGAGTTAAAACATTGACCCTAGGCTTTATCGATCCAGTCGGCGTCTTCGATAACCATAGCCTTCTGATAGGCGTCAAAAAACTCAAAACACCCTGCAGTGAGCCTAAAACAAAGCTGAACACTGAGTCATTGCGATTTTTTGTTGAGTTCTTCTTAATGTATATCTCATTTGCTAACGCCATTGCTTGAGTGTGTCGACTTTCCTTCAAAAGAATAAATGTTAAAACAGTGGTTACCGTGCCTAAAACTGATGAAATATACAGAGGAATCATATTATTGTTACCAGTTGTTTTGACTATGAAGGATCCCAGTAATGGACCGACACCCAAACTGGTGTAAATAACACTCATCAAGACACTGATTGAAACTGTTCTTTTTTCTGCTTTCACGATGTCGTTCAAATAACTATTCCCATTAGCTATTAATGTCATAATACCTCCTGAGAGGTAACCTACAGATAAAAATACGATCATCCACAGTTTATGATAGGTCTTGAAAAAAGTGAAATAGATCACCAAGCAAAATGAGTATAGTAGGTTTATCAAGCTGAATATTTTAAAGACGAAAACTCTCCCAAATCTGTCACTCAATTGCCCATATTTTCCTGACAAAAAGCACCCAAGAATACCCGAAATCAAGGATAAGATCGATTGAACACTTGAGAGAGCTTCCTGTGAATTTTTGTTTTTACATTCATCAGGAGATCCAACACCACCACCCATATTCATACGTCTCATGTTACCAGTCATACTCATGCCACCACTGCCATGATGATGCGTGACTGGAATCGTTTCAAATGTGCATATATTTTGTAAAGTGAGCATGACAACAGGTCCCATCAATATTGTAGAAGTCATAGTGTGTAGCGTCAAGATTAGATACAAGATCCTTTTTGTTGGTCTTTGATACCATTTCAGCTCCATGTACTTTTGTTGGGACTCAATGAGCCATGCACTCTCCTTTTCTAGGAGACTTTTATCATATGACAGATTATTTGAATTGCAGCATATTTTTGAGTTTAGGGTACTGGCACTCATGTTCGACAGAGGATGACTTGATGTCCCCGGCTCTTCTTTTGGCATTTTTCAGATCAAAAGGATGTATATTTCTGTTTGGCCCGTCGCACTATAAAAACTGAAAGTAAGCTAGTGAGGGTACCATTACCCATATCTCAAAATACAAATTGATCTATAGAAAATTGGATGTTTCAATCATAAACTTTCCGTCAACGTTATATGGACTATATACACGGGTGAAGGTGTCTTTTTACAAATGGCAGCATTGATTTACTTAAAAGCTAATCCTTCGAATTCAAAATAACAGGATAATAAACAACTCAACTTGAAGTTGCTCAGGGTCAAAAATTGGCCATTCCGCAAGAAATTTGAAAAAATATATGACGGACGGACGCCAACTGTACTCCGAACAATAATATCGTCAGAGCTACTTAAATTTCACCAAGACTTTGGTAATACAAAGCAGAAGAAAGTGACAGCGAAAAATTCACGGTGCGACGAAATAACTCAAAAAAAGAGCAAATTTGTCCTTGGCAAGGAAACAATAAGTTTTTTTAGTTGTTTTTTTGAAGCAAAAATGATAGAAGCCGGCGTGAGAATTCATTGCTAGGAAAGTACTCACCGACATCAGTGGTAATGATTATGAATCAACTACAGCCAGAAACATTTTATTTTTCTGAACTCTGAGAATATTACCCTTTTTTTCTTTCCTGTGCCTTCGTTACCGTTATAATGATTGAAGAAGACAAAATTAGCTCAGAGCTGCAGCTCCATGTCATCATCTATGCGCTTTTATGGTTCGCAGACGAAACATGGAGCTGCATCTATTCGATCAAAATGTGTTCGTGTGTGAGCAAATAGAGTGATCGGAAATAGCACATGGCAAAATGCCGGTACCACCGCCCAATTCGCGTAGTAAACCAGGTAGATACAGGGTTGATATCAAAGACTAAATAATCAACTCTGCTACTTATGTAGTGAATAATTTCTGTCTTCCATCATTTTTTTCAATCGAAAGAAGGTGAAATACCCCAAACATCCATGTAGTAACTGGAGATTTTGTATGAGAATAAGCATCAAAGATTTTCATGTCGGTAGATAGCTTAAGACACTGAATTCGGTATGCTACCGATCTCATAGGTAACAGTAAATATATATGTTAGCACAACCCACTAATTGTAACTAACGTTCGTGATGCCTCTTCTAAGAGCGCACACAGTCAATGAAACAAAATGATTTACCTACTGTTCGAAAATTCCTGGAGCAAATTAGCTAGCGGCTATATTCCTACTGCAAAAGGGTGACAATTTATGCACGAGAAGATTTAAGCTTATGATGAAAGAAACCCTAATTCGCTCATGTAGAGATTTGCAGGTTATGACAATAGCAGGCTTTCGAAACAAAAAGGCTCTTTATTCTATCTTTTATGTATCTTTTCGATATATAAAAACCGAACCCAAACATCGAGGTAACGATACCAGGATGACAAGTCTTGTTCAATGTAAGACATTGCAATTGTATAGTGGTAAATTATTTCGGTTGTAGTAAGAGTGGATTGCATTTTCAATACTCATTCGAATAGACTTAAACTCAACCATTTGATCAAGACTGAATTATTTGTGATAAAAAACAGCATGCAACTTTCCACCAGCTGTATTTTTCTCGTTCTAATAACTTTATTTAGAGCTGTTTCAGCTTCTTCTTCCAACTTTACACTGAAGTGCTACAGTCCGGGTACTGATTTGGCAGGAGCAAATATTTATGTCACTGACGATAATAAGATATATATTGCAAACTCAACCTTAACTGCAAGCGGCGTAGTTATAGCAAATGGATCTTTACAGATGGAAGATGGGAAAATGATGGGTATTGGTAAGAACTTTTTGTCACTGCAGGCTGATTCTGCCAGCTTCGAAATTGCATATCCGTTTATTATCGAAAATGGTGTTTTGAAGTTATATGACGAAGATTTCCATGCTGTACCATCGGGTAAAGATGGCGTGTACGTCTTGGGGTCTGTAAATGCAGCAGCAGGACGTGATGATGTTATTCCAATCCAGATTAAGGCGATTGGAAATGATGGTAACGCTGTTAGTGATTATAAAGGTTCTTCAGTTACTTCAACGTCTTCATATTCTGTTTTAGGATCTCAAACATTTGACGAATCATCTGCCTCAGCTGCAGCACTTTCTACAGCGACAAGCACTACATTGGCAAAATCCTCAAGTAAGAATATTGCACCTTCAATGCGTTTTAACGAAAACAACGTTTTTGCCGCATTGCTTATTGCCATGATATTCTGATTGTTTACTTTGAGAGAGTTCATCGTTACCAGCTTTGTGTGCATATATACTGATGAAAGGCCTAACTTATATTTTCCAAGATTACTTTTGTCTTTCGGAAGGCTTGTATATGACGGAAAAAAAAGCGAACATTGACAACTGCTGCCTATCCGACTGCTAAAATAATCAGGACAATATGACTAAATAGTGCATTTTCTTTTTCTGTTTTATAAGCATCTTGACGTGTTTTTGTCTAATCGAAATTATTGTCATAATGTAATTATCAATGGATCTCAGCCGATCTAGTATATTTTAGTTTGAGATCAGAAGAATAAATTAATCCTGCCGAGTGAGAGTAGCTCAAAGTGAATTATACACACGATCTCGAGCTGTTGGACTTCATAAAAGCTGGTTACATTAATTCGATACTTGTTCACTACTCCACGGATACATAAAATATTAAAGATTTGAAAGAAATGATTAAAATACTGAAGTAAAGCTGCTGTTCAATGAAAGGCTAGTCTTGAACTTGTTTAGAACAGCGGTTTGTTCCAAAAATCGGCAACTCTGTCTAATAACCTTTTATTAGACCCATCTGCATTGATATTATAGTCTTCGATTTGTTCGCCTTCAACACAGTTTTGTTGCTCACCTAGATAGAAATTAGTTTGGAATAAGCAGGCAACAAACATTATCGAACTAACTCCAACACCCATACAAAAGAGGGGGTAGAGTACTTCTTGGTATGCTTGAATTGCTTCGACTCTGATCGAGCTACCCCATGGTTGTGCTGTGATGTAGGCTAAATCTTCGAATGCAGCAGCGGCTTCTGCAGGATCAGGGATGTATTTTGCCAATGCCTTCGGCAACCGATCAGTCCAAACGGCGGAAGTTATAGCAGAACCCACACCAGCACCAATTGAGCTGTATAGAGATAACACGGAAATGGTGGCAGCCATGTCTTGATGTGGAACTGCTGCTTGGGCAGCAACTTGAGTGCCCATGACATTGGCAGCATCACCAAAACTAGTGACGATTAAAGAGGCCACAACTAAGCCTAAAGATGGGCCACCGTCCTTCCGACTGCACAGCACGTATAACCCCATACCAATCAGTTTGATACCAATACCTGTTACCTGAAATACCTTATAACGACGGAAAACTCTAAAAAGAGAGCCCCAAAAGACACCAAAGAAACACAAACCCATGGTAACGGTATTGGATAAATACGTCCAGTCTTGAATAGACAGGTTTAATACAACACTGGTGTATGATGTGAAGTAGAGGAGAGAGAAGTAACCTGCCATCTGGTAAATAAAATCAATTATAACACAACAAATGAAAGTCCTATTCATAAGAACTCTTTTTGGTAATAATGGGAACGGCGCAAACCATATTTCGTAAACGGCGTAACATATCAATAAGATACCACCGATAACTTCCATTGCTATCATACTAGGATTGTTCCATCCACCAATGGCATATGAATATAAGGAACAAGGAAGTAAGATCAAAGAAAAGGCAAACCCAAGTAAGATTAACCCAAATGCATCAATCTCTATTAAAGCGCCTTTTAATAGAATGAGCCAAGCCTTTACTCCGTCGATTTGTGATTGTTGAATCATTCTTTTCTTTTCTGCAATTGGGTCTGTACCAATAGGAATTTCACCACTTTTATTGGCTTTGTGATCCAACCAAGATATTATTAGGATAGCTGGTGTCAAAACGCCAGGCGTCAAAATAGCGAACATACCATAACCCCATCTCCAATTTGATTCAATAAAGTGTTGAGTTATGTACCCAGAAATCCAGGTTGTAACTAGGTATGGAACAGCTAGGAAAGATGTGAACAAAGATCTCCACTTCAAAGAAGTCATATCGGCTACAACAATAGAGTTCATCAGACTCAAACCAGATTGGCCAATAGAAACGAACACCGATCCGATAACGAATGCACTTATAGTTGGAGAGCAGGCAGTAATAATAAAACCAACGACATACAACACGAGAATGATAGCGTATGTTGTTGGCCTAGAGCTTATATCAGAAATCTTGGCAACAAAAGGCTGGCAAACCGCACCGATAACAGAATTTGCAATAGTCAAAGTAGACAACATGGAGTGTCTATTGAAACTTGATGTAGCGTATGGTTGGTAGGAGTAGGTGGTAGTAGCGTCCAATGCTAGCATTAAAGCAGTCAAAAAGATTGAAACGGCGAATAGCCAAAAATATTTCCCATGCATACTTTTTTTGACAGCTTCTATCCGAGTAACACCTCGGGTTTTAATGATTGAATTATCAGCACCATCTCTTAAATTTGAGGATTCACTTTCAACGTCGTTCTTTTCAGTACCATGTCCGAGGTTTGAATCGGTTAACACCGAAACATTATCGAGTGGTTCTTTCATCTGACCGATTTCAACATCTGTGGTGAGTTTTTTTTCTGACATAGTTACTCAATGCAAATGTTCAATAGCAGAACTGTCTAAGACGGGAGAAACAAAACCTTGTGGTGTCAGAAGAACCGAATCAGAATTCGGGCGATGCGACAATCCTTTTCCTATTAGTGCAGATTGGTCTCACTGCCTTTGCAAAACAGCAAAAGAGGTATTCTGATCGCTTAAGGTTGATCAAGGCAAAAGCGAAGGAGACGATTTTCGGACAATGCTTAAATACGAGTACCAAGCATTCTCCACACATCAGAGAGGCTAACAAACTAGCAAATATCCAAATTTATGCATATGAATATCGTAAAATGCCACACTGCAGCTAGTTATTTCTTTTCATTCAATTCAATTTGAAGTCAAAAGAACCGCAATGAATACTAAGTAATTTCAAATACAATGCCACAGCGTTGCAGCTACGGAGGTCATATCTCATCTTTTATTTCACAAGTAAGTTTTGCGCCTAAAAATTTTTTTTTTCACCTCCACTCAGCAGAGTTCGGTATCACTGACAATATTGACAAAGTTGACGTTCGTTTTTAACAGTCTAGCCGCATAACGCACAGCAGTTATTGAAGATGAACCATTTTATCAGATAGAAGAAGTAGTAGTGTACCATAAACCGTGTCACAAACAACCTCGGTGTGTACCGAAGGAAACAAAAGCCAGTAGCCCGAGAAAAGAAAAAACATACAAATACTCGAACACAAACACCCATGACCAAAAATTGAACACGGACCTAGAGAAACGGTAGCCACTATCGAAATTGGGGTGTCCCCTAAACCGGTGATTGTGCTACTGCATCACTCGAAGGTGTTTTTGCAATGCTTGCAATGCCTTCAGGTAACTTCAAACCAAATCGGCTTTTTTACTATGATTTATTGCGTTACTGCGGGAACCTCATCACAATGGTAACATGGACCCTGAAAATACACCCGTTTTTCACTTTTATTTGTCAATCATCCATACACTCGAACGGCAATCAGTTCGAAAAATATTTTAATTTGGTATTTTCAAGCCAGTTGTCTGAGCTCTAATTATTTTTGTTCGAGCATCTTACCCACAAAAGCGTAAAAAGAAATTTAGTAAAAAACACTCCTTGGCATTTAGATTCCGAATGCACTTGAGCGTATAGCTGTATTTTAAACGGCATTACAGCACAGGTACAACCGTTACGGATTTCGTTCATTAACTCTCTTTAGTTCTTTGTTCGATAGGAGAAGGAAACTTCAAATTCCTCTAACATATTTTTTTCCTTTATAAAGAATATATTACGTAATTGCGACATGCTATCCGCAACGGAAGTCTTTATAACAAAGAAAAGGCGGGCATCTAAGTCATCGAGCAACAAATGCCGATAGAGGATCAACTCACGTGTTACTCACGTATCTTAATGAACAAATTACTCCCAATTATAATCGCACCTTTCAATACTCCATTCTATCTGTGTAATTTTTGGCACATGAGGAAATCCGACTGTTTGCCCAAGCCCCAAATCCTAATGCACGAAGAGTGCATCTGATTTTACCCGTAGTTACCAATATGTAGTTAGAGGGAATAGAAAGTTGGCCCTTAGATTTGGACTACGTTAAGTTCCTCTTGGCAAAAACCGTTTTACACAAGGGGTGAGACGAAACGTACTGAGTCTTTTTTTTGTGCTGCTACTAATGATCTGCTAAGGTTCACACACTAATGTTTTTTTTTTTTTTCGATGCTTTTTATTAACGGTAGTAGCCTGTTGGTCCTTTGATTTCATCTAGCTTTATTCAATTTGTTCTTCGTCAGTTCTTTCAGTTCTTTACAAAAGAATTAAACATTCCATCATTGGAGACAACGGTTTATCAAAACAACTTACGGTAAAACTTAGACTGCTGTTTCTTTTCGGCAGCATACTTGAATGAACGACAGGCCGCAAAGTCCATCGATTGCATGCTATTCCTCGTTTCCGTACTTGAATAAATTCAAAGTTGACATATAGTCGCAGTTTTTTTTTCTTCAAGAAACTCGTTGAGATGGACCAGAATTTGAGCCGAAAGATCGACGGTCTATATCTTGTATAACCCTACTTCAATAATTTGGAGATAGTTGGTCTGTCTTAACTAGTTCGTATATTTGTTTTGAGGAGATACTCATCAAGTGTCGAATTTCTAGCCCAATCCATATCTTCAACATTGATAGTGAACCCATTTCCTGTAGTATGCTGGTGTCGCCACCGGCAAGGTCGTGCGCGCGGCTCATTCCGAATTTCCGTAAAAATGGTAGTGAGCTATGTAACATTAAAAATCATACCAGAATTAGCAAATTGTTTATCAATCAATACCAGGTTGGTACCAACTAATTCCGTGCATAATTCATCCGGTAATCAGATATTACGGGTGTTAGTAAGACGATATAGTAATTTCAACTGGAATCAAATCCATTCATCAAAACAAAAAATACGAACCTTGCAAAGAGATCCATTTCGGGATCAAGTTGTCTTCCTATTCCCTCTAACAATAGAATGGCAACTATGACGGAGACAAAGTCACCCTCCATACGGACGTGGTGCTGTCTAACCATTCCTAACATTTTGTCCAAAAGCTCACCGATGGACACGGTTCCTAAGGTGAATGTTTCTTTTTTGACGTTGGTAACCAATTTTTCGACCTTTAAGGCAAATAAGTCCTTATCTATTGCGGTTTCAGGTGTGCGAGAACGTTCTATCATTAATTCGCCTGCGCGATAACCGTCAAATTTGGCTAATGAATTGAAAAGGGCAATGAAATTGACCCTGTTACGATCGTTCAATTCTGTAACTAGTCCTGCATCAATCAAGCATATTTGGGGTTCATATTCTTCTAGTACATTTTTCATCTCCGTGATGAATTCTGGGTCTTCATTTCGCCTCAAACCCCGCAATTTGTGGACGATTTGATAAATCTCTGCTTCTGATGTTACGACTTTTGTTTCGTATTTATCGAGCTTCATGAAACGGATCATCACATTTCCTGGGTGCAAATCTGCATGAATGAAATCATCTAAAATCAACATTTTCAAAAACGTTTCTATGAATGGATCACTTACCTTCTTACAGAGGTCTACTCTTTTCAAGTCGTCTTTTATACGCAAAAACTTTTCCATTGGAAATCCATGAATGTACTCTTCGAAAAGCACGTATCGGGAAGATAAACCCATCGATCCCACTGGGAACTTAATCCGTGGATTTCCGTCAAAATGTTCATTGAATTTCTTTAGATTATGACACTCTATCCGTAAATCAAGTTGTAGTTTCATCAAGATAGAGAATTGTTCCACTTCGTTAGGCAAGGATAACCATTCCATCGTTGGTAGCGAGTCGATCATATTAGCGAAAAAGGTCATAATCTTCAAATCACGATCGATCTTCTTTGGCACATTCGGATGTACCACCTTTATAGCAAAATACCTATTTTCTGTTTCGATATCATATTTTTCCATCATTAACTCTGTTAATTTTCCTATGTAAACCTGGGCAATGGCACCACAACCGACAGGCTTCTCATTGAATTCTTCGAATATTTCATTGAATTCGTATTTATTCTCGAGAGAATTGACAATAGCTTGTTTCGTGAAGTTCAAAGAATGTGGTTTAGCATCACTGTGTAAGTGTCCTAATTCGGCACATAGGGCCTCAGAAAAAATGTCAGTACGAGATCCTGCCCATTGTCCTAGCTTGATGAATGTAGGACCTGCAAACTCTAAAGCCTTTCTCAAAAGTTTGAACCATAAAAGTGAGCCTGAGGTTTCTTTGACAACTTTCGTAGCAACATTGATTTTTTTATGATGACCAAGCCATGTTATAGGATACAATAGCATTAGTGGGATAAAAATCGACGTGAGTTTTATAAATCGAAAAAACGTAAAGACGGGTTCCATAATAACATCGTTGATGCGATACAATGCGTGTTTGAAGAAGCTTGGAAAAATACCGTTATTTACGGAGCTTTCACGGTCTTGCGCAGCTTCTTCCTCTAATTGCTTTTGTGAAGATAAATAAAGCCCCATCTCAAAAGTGTCCCCTTTTTTATCAGGTACGAGCGCTTTTTCGTTGTTTAAAAGCGGCCCGTTATGCCATTGCATCGATAGTGGAACGATTGCAGCTAAAAGTAGTGGTGAAACTCTAAAAGCTCTACCAATGAGTAGTCTGGAGTTCACCCTTGAACGAAAGGCATTAAAGTAGAACTTCATCGAAGTAAATTGTCATGCGAATTTCAATATCTTTCAACCACAAATACGTTTTCCTAGTTACCAATGTTGCGTATGAATCAACCGCAAGATAAGAGAACAAAATTCCTTGTGCAAGGCTAGTGCACTTCTTCTTGGCTTCGATGGGCTTCCACTTCTGTTCTCATTTTATAGTTCGACATTGTTCCAATATCGCACAGTACTTTTTTCTTCAGAAATTCTTAAAAAGATATCATTTTTTTTGCTATGCCCACTGATTGTTACACTTCATTTAAGTGGAGAAAGCGGTGCAGGATAGTGGCAATTCAAAAATAATGTCAGAGACCAAATTGCAGTCTAAGAGGTGGATATTATCGGAGACATAAGGTATGACTGGCGTTGGCTTTATAGTCATCGGTAATGTACATACATTTACTATAATATTTAGGAAACGGCGAAGCAGGTCTTCTCTCTCATTACAGAGGACCCTTTTGAAACCGAAAAGTACAGTGTAATTGAGGTGATATGATCATGATTATTCTAAGCAACCTGCATCTACAATCTCTTTGTTGAGAGCTCAGTTTGTGCACATTGAAAATTTGATACTTATGCAAAAACCTGCATCACGTGCATGCAATAGTCAAGAAAGTCGCGAACTGATAATGACTCAAAAGAAAGATTGTAAATTGATTGGTGCATTTTTATTGTAAACCGAAGATGTTCTACGTCGACGATACACTGTTTTAAAATCAGTGAGCAGTCGGTTTTTCGAATTAGTGGATACGTTCAATAGGACAATCTTGGTTTGAGACCATTACAATAGGAAGAGGCCGATCTTCGAAGAAAAGAGGTGTGGATCAAGAAATTGAATTTATACCGATTTTTTTTACATCTGCTCTTCTTTGACGACATCAATGAGCCAATCCAATCCTTCGGTTATACCTTCACCTTTGATGGCACTAGATGCAACGATACTCCAGCTTCTATCTTTTAGTTCTGCTAAATTCAACTCTTTCGATACTTCCGACGCACTTAGAGCACCAGGTTGATCTTGCTTATTGGCAAATACTAGTAAAGCAGAGTCCTGAAGCTCTTCTTCTTGTAGCATTAGATGTAGTTCCTTTGAGGCTATGTTCATGCGGTCTTTATCCGTTGAGTCTACAACGAATATAACTGCAGCCGTATTTGCGTAATAACAACGCCAGTATGGCCTAATCGACGTTTGTCCACCTAAGTCCCACACGTTTAGCTTGAGGTTCTTATAACTTAAGGTCTCCACATGAAACCCGATAGTAGGTTTCGTCTCTATCACCTCTCCGATTTTTAGTCGGTACAATATCGTGGTCTTACCAGCACCATCAAGCCCGAGAATCAAGATACGTAATTCTTTATCCACACCCCACAGTCTATCAAACACAGTACTAACCAAGTTACCCATTGTTTTATGTCTTATACCAAATGTTCAAGTAAACAGATTATCAAAGGCAAAGAGAAATGTTCCAACCCTTAAGATAGTCTTTCCAGCAACTATCAAGATTACTTCTTCTTTAAACTGTCGATTCCGATTCAAAATAGGAAATATTATTCTTTAGAAAATTTGCGTAGTGGCTCAACCGTATCTTGGGCGGATGCGCGAACTAATAAAAACTTAAATATTAATTGCGAGTATTTTGAATGTGGGTATAACACAATTGGAATTCTCTGACCTTTAACCATTGATACCCGTTAAGTCGCCAGTGTGGTCAGATAGTTGCCTAATAAAAAAACTATGTGAAATTATTAATTACTCGATTCTAAATTCCTCTCCTGAACAACAGCATACAAATATGCCGGGTAACCTCGGTTAAAAAAACGTGCCAGAACCCTTCGTATTTGCAGATTCGGTAGCCGAGCCCGCCCTCAGAACGAAGGTCTACAGAATCAATGGATGTCACATCTAGATTCTCCTTATATTACCAACCTATTCTACACATTCAATAGCTCTGTAACTTTAGTAACTAATTTTCTTCACTGTTGTAGTGGGGACGGAGAATTCTTATTGAACAGTTTTCATATCAGAAATTATAGAATTTGGAGGAAAACATTAGCATATTTTATAAATTGATGGAACTGTGTGAAGATATATACCAATAAATTAAGAGGATACCTGACAGGAAGCAAGTCGTTGAAAGTCAGATACGTAATCCGCTGATTCATTGAGAAAGCTTGGTGGGGCTATTCTTGGAAGCGCGCTTTTCTCCACGAATAAAGATAACTTTCGTAGCGGTTTATTGATCACTTTGCTCTGTTTTAACAGAATCTATCACCACACAATATGCACCAGTTGTACAGGAAAATCCTTAGAGATTGGAAACGTTTAAGCCGTGATAAACACTCGACATGCTACATCAAACCGCAGGAATCTAACTTGCAGTTTTGGAATTTTTTATTGCTTGATGATAGTCTTGATTTGGAACTTTATTGTGTTGTTTTTATTAGTCACAAAGCTGTTAATGAGTGGGAACCAATTATATTAGTGAACTGTCTAACCCCCAACCCATGCATCCCGGTGAATAAGACTTTGTCTCTAAACCATTTGTATCCTTTTCTCCTAAATCAAGGATTAACCTCATTTTATGACCATATGTCGTCATTGATATTCAATCGATGCATCAACATTACCGACCATAATGTACGATTCGCCAAGGCATGGAACAGACTTCAGGTGGAGGAGTTCAAACACTGTTTCCCGCAGCTATTTGCCAATTATCGAATAACCCAATCTGACTCTCAGATGGTGAGCGAATATTTACAAACACAAGGCCAGGTGCAAAATAATGCTGCCAAGAGAATATTCCCAAAACTGCATTTCAAGAGTCCAGCGCCCGTTCATACACAGGACCATACCACAAACAAAGACTGTTCGGAACAGCAATTTATGGGCAAAAGGCAAAGAACCAGTATCAGCTCTTTTACCAACGTGAGCCCTCTCTCAGAACCCAACTCTAATATCATGGAAAACTTGGAAGATTGTGACTTTTTAGATAGCAGGAAACGCAGGCGATAAACGTGATTTCTCAAACTAATAACCATCGGTCTCTACTGACCTGAATATTGACAGCGCACGCTCTTTATCGGCCCAAGGGTTTGAATTTACCGTTCATTTTCAAAAACTTTAGAGTCTAAGCATATCAAACCTTCTGCACAGTGAAGTGTTAGATCTAGCATTAAATAAATATATATATGACAATTTATCAACGTACATATATTATAAATTCTTACCTTTTGAGTGTTCAAGGATCGTTTTAATCATCTCGTTACCAATAATGTTCGCTTCTTGAAACATAGGTGTGAAAAATTGCTGTACCTCCTCGAATTTTCTCCTGTAGAGTTCGAAGTCACCATACGTAACGATACTTGACCATGACCTCGCAGCTATGACGAATTCCATGTCGTCTGCTCTGAATTCCTTCACGTTTATGGCAGCATCTATTGTTTGCTCTAACAAGCCTTCCGTTAAGAAGAGGTATTCACTAACCCCAAGGAATATTCTGAATAGCGGGGTGCTACAAATCATGTGATCATATGGATCGATTCCAAGCTGGTGCCAACTATCAACGATCGCTAATAATGATAGGTGCGAGTTTGGAATTACCTCATCATCTGCTCCCATCTTGTGCTTGGATAATGAGTAACCATCGAGGGCCAAATCATGTAAGAGTAGCAAGCCATTATGGTTACCGAATACAGACTCCCTGGCAGTGAAAAGTCTTTTAGTGAGTTCTTCTTTCTTTCCTTCCACAAACAGAGTGAAAAGCTCCATGGCACTTTTGGCGTATTGGTTTATTTGTTTATGAGCAGCAGGGTTGGTTATCGCTAAGCCTGCGTATACATGCCATTTGTTGGAGTAGATTCTTAACGATATATTGACTTTGACGTTCTCTAGACTTCCATGCCACTTATTGACACCAACTGTCCAAGGATAGATTCGTACATTATACCAAGCAACACCCATACTCAAAAATGCAGCATGCGTAACCGCTTGAGTATCCGCGGTGATCTTGTCGTGCTCTTCGTATGACAAGTAGACGTGTTTGCTTTTCAAACAAGACACTAACGACTCGACGAAATCAAATGACTCTTCTGATTTCGTCCTATGATTTATCAACACCAGTGGTTGGCCTTCTGTATCAACTTTGGGACCATGTAAAGAGTGCACGGATACGATATCGCAGTCCGCGGGTAGATATTTTTCAAAAGCCATAATTTCTGAATTCTTACAGCTAGTTTGTCCTCCGACGATAGATCCAACTTTCGAAGACCCTCCATACATTTTTACAATCTTTCCAATATTCTCTGCTTCCACCGAGTAGATGATATAGTCACTACACCTTGAAACTAGCGTCCCATTTTCAACTATTGTGAACGATTCTGAAAGGAACTTCTCGTGCAATTCCTCATATAATTCAGGTCTGTCACAGCACACAACCTTCCAACCGGCTTTGGAAAATCTAGAAGCATAGAGCAAACCCATATCACCTAAACCAATGATACCGATGGTCTTCTCCTGCTTCCATTTCTCGATTTGTTGGTCTGATGCAATCATGTCAAATTTGTCCTTCAAATACGCGTTGTACGCAAACCTTGAGCAGACACGCCAAACGAGCTGTATCTACTGCTTCTATAATTAAGTGATAGATCTTTTAGATGAATTAAGTATCAACACGCCATGAATACACTTGCAATGACCGAATAAGTGCAGCTTGTTTTAAAAATTTAGTGAATTTCATATTGTCATGGAATTTCGTACATTTCGAGATATTAGAAATCTAGAAATGAAACAAAACTATCAATACAGCTCAGCTATACAGTGCAATGGCTAGAAATGTGGGATGCAACTCGAAGCTTGCCATATTTTGAAGATAGTCAATTTCTGATAGGCATGAATTACATCCCTGTTATATATCAAGCTTTCGAAATATCTAACGCCTGTAACGCGACTATTTTTCTTCTTGACTGCATATTAACGGAATTGACCGACAATAATGTCATTCGGCAGAATAATTCCAATATTGATCAAAAGCAGAGTAATCACCAAGTTTTTATATAAGTAGCTACTGTTGGGATCTGTAAACGTAAACTCTTGGCTAGTTATCATTCGGACTTCGGATCCGATCAAGTAATAAAGGAAGCTGGGTTCTATCAAACAATGCAATCCATATCACCAATTCCTTTATCTGTTGCATCATTTGGAAAGTTCGGTTCGATAGTGTCTCCAGATGAAGAAATCTCTAAGCTAGATTCCTCTCAAAAAAATGCCAACCAAGGAACTGCAATAAAAATATCAAAAGTGAGCAACATTTCCAACCAGTTCTCCGAAAATCATGGAGTGAAAAACCCTAACTGTAATCTCTTCAGGTGCTTCACTAAACTTCCACTACAGAAATCGTTCAAATGCTGTGATTCCGATAATCTTTCAGACTCGCTTCACTACGAAATTAAAGTGCTAGAAAAACATCCATTTTCAACACAGACGTTCATACCAATGGGAAGGGCAACTGCTAGTGGATACGCTTATCTTGTTGTCACGGCTCTCCCTGATAAAGCAGGTGAACCTGATCTGAGCTCACTAAATGCATTTTTATGTAAACCAAATCAAGTGGTGACTTACGGTGCCGGAGTTTGGCATGCTCCAATGATCGTAGTTGGGAAAGAAGAGCATCTCGACTTCGCTGTTATAATAAATGAGTTGCTTGACGACAGGAAACCTGAATGCGATCTACAAGAACGTTTCTACGACGGACAGCTTGCCTTGCAATTGCACTACTAGCCTACATTATGCAGTCTTACTTGAATGTTTAACTATATACCGAGTATCCAAAGAAAATTAAAAAAAAAAAACATTAAAATAATGGTAAAAATTGGTTATCTCATCTCATCTCAATTCGACTCATCATTAATAGGTACGAACCTCATTCTTACGAGGAATTCAGGGTATCTCAGTGGTATACAGAAGAGAAAATTTATGCTTCGAATGATGTCGGAGCTATCTTCTGAGTTTTCTAGCCTCGCAGTAGCCTCAATCAAGGCTAATTCAGTAATTGTCAATGACAAAACTATTAATCTAAAGGACGAACATGCTGATTCTCACGCAAATGAAAGACGAAGTCAAGCGTTGCAAAGGCCCGTGACTATCGATGGTAACACCGGAGAAGTTCTAGTAAGGAAAACAACAGGGAAAACTAGAATCAGGAGGGGTCAAAGCACTGAGGAATATCAAGAACAACTCGAACAATACTTCCTACAGCAGAAAGGACCAACTAGAACCGAAGAAAATGCATTACAGAAAAAGGAATTCGATCAGCTGATAGCAGATGAAAGCTTTGATTACTCACTAAAGCAGATACGACAAAAAATGGTTTCGTATGCTCAACTGTATTATTATGAGAGGGACTATTCGAACTGCTTGAAAGTATCCGAACTACTCTTGCAAAAATTCGAACCTATCAATAAGAAGAATAAACTACTCAAAGAACTAGATGAACTTAAACATATGATCGAAAAGTCCAAAGCGAGGTGTACATAAATTGTCTCTCTAATATGGCCAAAACTAGCCAATATAATATCATGTGTAGCTGTTTTATTATTGTGATGTGCATTTTGATACTTATTGCATGAAGCATATACGCACTTCCACGCCGCTTAGGGTACGAGGAGTCAATTTTACCTCTCTATCGTTCTTATCAATCATGTTTCCATCTTCATCCTGGCCATCATCTGTATACATCTCGTCTAAAACATCTAACGTCTTAGTAAACAGTTCAACCTTGTAATCGCCCATTGCTTCAAAATGTGCAGCCACTGATAAAGTCTTGAATACAGCCTTACCCATTCCCAGTAGCGATACGTAGTCACTTTTGCGTTTATGCAGGTCGGCAAGAAATTTATTTGTTCTTTTAACGACTGAGATATAAGGCGATGAGCTTTTAACGTATATCGTGGTTTTGATCCTGTCATGAGAAAATGTTTTGACTGTTGGAAGTCTCCGCCGTAACTGACTGATGTCTTTGTTTTTGCCCATTTTAGCCAATCCCAAACGATAGCACCTCTAGTTTCAGTATCACGCTTCAGTTGATGTTGTTTATTTGAAAGTTCTTGGTTATTTGCGAGCATACATACGTTTAAACTAATTTAAAAATGATACTTCAACTTGAAATAAGATATGTGTTACAGCATCAAATATTATTAGGGATAAAAATCATCTAAAAAAAGGAAAAGTGCAGTTTCAATTGGCCACCAGTCTCACGGAATTCGCATCCTTCTAATATATTATGGGCAGCAAGAAACTTCATGTTAGATTCATTACGAAATCAAAAACTGCAAGTCCACCATACAATCCGCAAAACTTGGAACCTATAACAATTACATGTCTTTTCAAACTGTACCCTTTGCTTTTATTACTGGATCAGCTGTTGGATAAACTTATGTGGCATATCGATGATGTTCCATTGCAGTTGATATACATTACATTGCTATGCTACTCTATATCATTAGTCTCGCCCAAAGAAACCTCGGTGCTGTTTCAAGCCTTTGATATATGGTTAGGGTACGCAAGCGCGGTCATTATTGCAACTACGATCTTCTATTATAACTATACACTTTGGAAAGAGCTTGAACAGGGTGAGGCTCCGACGTTAGATGAGATTACTCACACCTTGGAGTCGGTTCTGGAGAAGCTCAAAACAATTCGGAATGAAGCTCTTGGTAGTAATAAAACGAGGAAACTCGATAAATTCAATTTACCAACCGTTAAGATTATCACTCTTTTAACGATACTACATTTATTCTTGGTTAATACGTTGGGTACTAGAACATACGCTATGGTTGCTTTAGTTTTTTTTTCTGCGTTCCATTCGGTGTATTACCAGAGTACAGTGAATCTTCTGTGGAGATATTTGTGGATTAGAAGATTATATTATTATATTTGTAATAATAACGCCTCAGAACCACCAAAATCGAGCGAATTTGATCATTACAGGGTTATTAGCGAAACCCAGCTCATTCCTTACCCAAAATCATTACAAGGTTTAAAAAGCCAAGAACTACAAATTCAATTACAAATGCTGGTTCTTCAGGATCCCACGACCATAGACCCCGAATCCGATTATATTCACGTTAAAATAATCGAATACAATCTTGATGAGAACGAGAGGAAGTGGAAACAGGAGGGCTGGACCCCTAAACTCCTTCCTTATGAAAGAAGTCACTTTTGCAATTCCATCAGCCTAGCTCCTTCTGTGTCACCCTGGAAGTTTCATGAAGATCTTCCTACCGAGTGGATTTGGGTTGACTCCACTTGGGTTCCGGGGAGTTGGCAATATTGCGATGCGCAATGGGAGCCACTAGGATTGAACGACTCCATCGCATCTTTTACTCGTAGGAGAGTATGGAAACGCAAAGCCTTCAAGATTTTGACCTAAATTTCAGTCTCATCATATATAGCCTCAATTCATAAAACACATCAATATTCGACTGCGCAATAATATACTATACGTAAAAGTAGCTTGTCAGGTGATACCCACAATAGTTTAGCAGCTTGTAATACTTCCCGAGGATGTTTAGGAAGTCACGCAAGAATATTACCACACCATGGTTGTCCCCTTGTTACAGCTCTCTGTTTTAGTATCGCATCTGTGTTTTCAATCACCGATACCAATAACTAGTATTCTAAAAAAACTCAATTCCGATTGATTCCTTTATTTATTAACTTTAGATGCAGCGATAAGAACATTCAAATGCAAGTTCTTTCAATAGAAGCCTAGTTTCAACATCGCGATCTTCATATGTCTCTATGAGCGCTATGATACGTAATACGTCATGTCTGAAGAGTATCAGATATGTATCTAGTGCTAAACCGTTGCGAATGACTTTTGAAGGCAACACAGAAGGAGTGTCTGGATCAGATGAAGAAAGAATGAAGTCTGTATTCGGAGGAAGGCTTAAAGGAGAGCCTCCTAAATCTACGAGCAGGTTTTTGACTTCATCGCAAACAAGAGATATAGCCGGAATCAAAGTACCGACCAGGCCAGTGGAGCCGGATAACTGTTGTATGTCCGGTTGTGTCAATTGCGTTTGGGAATTATACAACGATGATTTGAGAGACTGGAAACACCAGCGAAGAGAGGCAGTTAAAGCTATATCTGGCACAAGTGATATTTGGCCAAGCGACTTCGATCCGCCAGTGAGGGACCTCGACATAAAAAACATACCAAAGTCTCTTTATAAGAAGAAGGAAAAGCTCGATAAGCTTAAAAAACAACCTACAACTAATTTATTTCCGAAGCGTTCTACTCCGTTACCACAGGCAGTTATGGAAGCAAAGAAACGTAATGCTTTGAAAAAGGCAAAATCTCAGGAAGCAGAACATGTACACGAGGATGCTTTGGATACAGATGATGGCGAAGGCTGGGAGCGAGTGCCAGTATTTTTCAAAGCTTTCGCTGAGTTTGAAAAGAAAAAAAAGCTCGAAAGGGACGCTCGCGAACGGTCTAAAGCAGCCCACAAAGTTCAGTAATATTTAAGAATTCATGGAAAAAAACGAGGCTATCCTTTTTGTTAATTGACCACCCGGAATCTTGATCCCCAGA
This sequence comes from Kluyveromyces dobzhanskii, assembly GCA_003705805.3. NCBI lineage: Eukaryota > Fungi > Ascomycota > Saccharomycetes > Saccharomycetales > Saccharomycetaceae > Kluyveromyces > Kluyveromyces dobzhanskii. Next base: position 102,539 of record PPJP03000023.1, on the reverse strand, counting down.
TTTACCGCCTATACTTGATGACTTATAAAGGTACATTGGAAATGATCTTTAACATGGTTAATGTATAAAATTATGTGTATTTATGTATTCATTTCAATAGATAAATGATGGAAAATGATAAAAAAACTAATCAGAAGACCAGTTATGTTTTGGAGAAAACTGTGATATATTACTCACGAGACAATCTAATCCATATCAATGTCAGCTTCTTCGTTTGCTGGCTTTTCATCACTAGTTTCAGCGGCAGCCTTTCTTTGAGCGGCCAACTTTTCAGCTAATTCAGCCATTCTGGAAGATTCTTGTTTAGCTCTCAAAGCTTGCTTCTTTTCTTCTTCCTTTGCCAAATATCTACCTCTGATAACGTTACCGATGGAGGTTAACTCTTCGTATTTAGCAATGTACTTACCCTTAGTAGAATCATATCCTTCATCATATAACCAGTTTTCAGCCTTGGATAACATATCTCTTAGCTTTTCCTTTTCGGCATCAGAGGCGAATGGAGCGTATTCTTCATCCAATTTACCTCTCAAAGTGTAAATATATTCTTCCAAAGTGTTTTTACGATCTTCGGTTTCGAAGACCAACTTATCTTGAGCAGAAAGTTCGTTCTCCTTTTCGATCAGACCATTCAATGTCTTTTCATCCAAAGCGAAGGTGTGTGCAACGATTGTCAAAGAATCCTTCTTAACAGTCTTGGTGACCTTCTTATACTCTGGTTCGGTACCTTCTGGGGCATCAGCTGCAGGTTGAACCAATTCTTCGACTTCAATGTCGTGGATGGTGTAAGCATCTTCAACAGTGTGCAAACCGGATGGGTCACATCTCAACTTTAACTTGACTGGAATTGAAGATTGGCCTTCGCTTAGTTGAACACCGTTGACCTCCCACTTGGCGATATCAACTGGAGTGTTTGCTGGTAGAGCTTCCTTGTTAGTGTACTTGGCTTCAATGGTGAAATCACCAGTACGGTGAAGAGTGATCAGTTTGGTGGATGGGTAAGTAGATCCTGCTGGGAAAACTTCTAGATGGTCGTCGTCTTCAACTTGCTTGTCCCAGTGGTAAGAGACAGAGTATGGGTGAATGTCTTCGAACTTGAATGGGCGAACTCTCATAGTTGGAGAGTGAATAGCGCAAATAAAGGCGGCACCCTTGGCAATAGCTTCGTCTTGGTTGAGAGTAGTAGACAATGGTTTGCCGAAAGCGTTGGAGATAGCGTCCTTTAGACATGGAATACGGGTAGTACCACCGATGATTTCGACAAAGTCGACATCTTCAGCGGTCAAGTTAGCTTGCTTCAAAGCTTCGGTGACTGGGTCCGTGACACGCTTCAACAAAGAAGAAACCAATTCTTCTAGTTCGTCTCTGGTCAATTGAGAAGATACATCTACATCGTTCATGACGGATTCGATATTCAATGGAGCAGCGGTGTTAGCAGACAACACCTTCTTCAACTTTTCAGCACCAGTCAAGACTCTGTTATAAGCCTTGGCATTTTCTCTGATATCGATCTTGTACTTGGTCTTAAACTCATCGGCGAAGTGTTCGGTAATGGCATGGTCAAAGTCTCTACCACCGAAGTGCTTGTCGTAAGCGGTACCTAGGACCTTCAATTCACCCTTCTTGAAAGAACCGATAGAGCAAGTGTAAGAAGAGTGACCAATGTCAACAAAGGCAACAATTCTTGGTTTCTCTTCACCTTCTGGTAAGTCGGTCTTGAAAACACCGTAAGAAACAGCGGCAGCAGTGATGTCGTTGACGATTCTCACTGGGTTCAAACCAGCAATTCTGGCAGCATCGGCAATAACATACTTTTGTTCCTCAGTGTACCAGGTTGGGACAGCAACGGCAACGTCAGTGATGTTAGCCTTGGTTTCTTCAACGACAGTGGACTTAACCTTGTTAATGAACATTGCCACCAGTTGAGTGGCAGAGTAAACTTGTTGTTCCCCAGCAAATCTCACTTGAGTACCAACCTTGCCATCGTCTAGTTTGACCAGTTTGGCGGAGAAGTGCTTGCTCTCTTCCTTGAAGTCTGGATGATCGTAATCCAACCCAACGATTCTCTTCAAGTTGTCGACAGTGTTCTTGATGTTAGAAGTCTGCTTGTTCTTACCAGATTCACCAACAAATCTGTTTTTTTGGCCGAAACTGACCAATGCAGGGGTGGAACGGTTGGAGACTTCGTTGACAACAACGTCAATACCTCTGTTTCTGGCAACAGCCAAAACCGCATTGTTATTACCCAAATCTAAACCAAATGGAGTACTCATCGCGCTGATTTACTTCCTTATACTTGAGAGCTTTCTTGGTTTGCTTTCGTTCTGAAATCAATGAAATCAATTGATTACTACAAATCAGTATCTTAACTATTAAAATATTAAATCTAATACTAGTCGAAAGATGTTTCACACTTATACAGTGGAACTCAATTGTAATCAAAATTCTGTTGAAAACTTTATTCGAATAACTGGCAATCGAAGCTTTCACAAGGAAGTTTCTTCTGGCAAACTTACGTACATTTAAACTACAGAGAAAAAAAAAAAAGCAAATTTGCTACGAACCCGTACATAATGATGAGAACCTTCTAGAATCGCCTCGAGCGTTTTGACATTGCTAGTCGTTGCACGGTGCACCTGACCAAGGAGTTGCTGGTAATCAGCCAACGTGTCATTTCACATAGACTGTTCAAGGATCATGACAAGGGTCTGCCAGCCAGGCGAGTTCGTGAAGTTCAGCAACGGTCCAGTGGCGTCTTCTAAGGTTGGGGCAGTGACTGCTTCGATGAGTAGGTCCCACTCGCCTTTGCTCAAGACTTGTATAGAATGTAGGTACAGTAGGAAATGGAAGTTCGAGAGCTTGGTGTGGAGCTCTGCAAGATCGTTGCTGGTAGATGTCCTGTAAATGTATTTTTTCAATTCGGTATAGTCTTGTGATTGGCCCATAGCCTGGCGGTTAGACCATGGGAATCCGGATACCGTTTTGAACACGGTACTGGCGGTAGTGTTTGTGGTGTCAATTGGTTCCTCGGATTTCTTTGGGAAACCGTGAGTCAATGAGACCAACAAGTAGTCGACGGGGAATGCAGGTTTGGCATTCTCCTTCACGGTGAGATTGTATTCGTTTTTGCGAGTGTAGAAAATTTCCGGTACGTATCTCTTGTGGTTTGTTTCGTTAATGTACGCTTGAGACGGGTGTGTAGATCCCGAGATGAGGTCCGCCTCCACTAAAGCTTCTGCTTCAAGCGAAACCTGGTATGAGGAGATATCGATCTCCTGGTTGAGGTTTCCTGTGATACAACAAGTGATAAACCTGGATGAAAACAACGCTGTTTCACTAAACTTGCTAACAGTGGGATGTCTAGATTGATGTTTAGCAGCCATGATCACTTCCAGTGACGAAAGGAAAAAGGAATCTTTGTGTCTTTTACAAAACACAGACCCGTCTGCGGCTCCTGCATCCGTAAGATCGGTGAATATCATACCTATCCTTTCTAAACCCATATCACTTGCTAATTTGTCACTGACTTCCAACTCCTTTACAACTTGTTCCATATTCATCGTAATACCGTCTTGCTCATCATGTTGAGATGGTTCCCATATGCCTTCTACCACTGCTTTGATTCCCAATGGGACGTTATCATATCGTTTATAGTATCCGTATAGATAACCAAATCTCTGCATACCAGTAGTTCTCCAGGAATCGATGAATTGGTTGATCAACTCACTTTCCTGGAATTCTACATGATCTACCATCCTGAACGACTGCTGCTGTAAGGTGATGGCAGAAGGTTGGCATTTGGAGCAAATACCCTTGGGCCATGGTTCGTGGCCGCCGCTACAGTTTAAATTAATTTTGTAGTTAGGCTGACTCAAGGGTGGGATGTATGATGAACCAGACAGCTTTTTATTAGTAACTTCATCTAACTGCTTCAAATATGCATGATATGATATGTGTTTGATGCTATGCTCTTCCTGGTAGCCTTTGTCCCAAGGTGGCAACGGTGAGCAGTATTCGCACATACCCTTTTCTCCATGCCTACAAAGAGATGATCTTGATCGAGCTATCAAACCAGTTTCAGCCTCGAGTTCCACATCTAACGCAGCTTCCTTGACTTTGTCCCTAGATAATCCATGGATATCTCCTTTGTTGATTGGAACGCTTAATTGACCAGCAGTTTCGGTGGTGTTAGCATTACCTTTCTCTTTACTATCTCTCCCCTCACTGTCCGAAGACCGGAACTCTGTGGTTAACATGTCCCCATGCCTCAAGCCAAGCGACTCAATGGTTTGATGTGCTATCTCCGTTGCAGGCTTAGATACGCCAGGCTGCGTACTTAATGTAACCGAGGCAGGGTCCACGTTCAACCCTAATTGGCCAATCCATGTTTTAATTACACTGCCCAAAGTATCGCTTGCTTCACAGGTCACACGGTTAATACCAACTTTAGATCTCAACCTTAGTAGCATATCGATGTTTCACTATTTGAGATCCTGTTTCGTTCTAACTTTGAATCCTATGGATGGTAGTTTTGGAAGCTCTTCTTTAATTTGGTAGTAGTGGCAAAAGGCTTGTAACTGCCAATACTTAATGGCGTACCTTCAATTTCAGTTACAATTTCAATGTACATACGAAAACATAAAAAAAAGTTAATTAGAGAAAGCATTGAAAAAAACAGTACTAGAAGTTTGAAATTAACAGCTCAGCGTCATCTGAAATTGGTACATAGCTTAACAGCTTAGCGGTGTGGCTTTGATATATCAACCAGGTTGTGTTAGCATTCAGAGGATTTGTGGAAGTCGTTTACTATCAGAAGAAAAAACGACATGTCGAGTAACGGAACGTATTCCAACAATACCTTTTTTGAAGAACAAGAAAAGGTGGAAATCAAGGTGGTAAGCGTTTACACACCATTGATCTATGTCTCTATCTTGGTGATATCATTGATGATTTTTGCCTCCAAATACAGGAAGAGTCAGGTTAAGAAATTGGCAGAACTGCCAAGTATTTTCGATGAACATGACGCTCGTACTTTATATTTCTCGATTGCAGAGCTGGCAGAAACAGAACAACTCCACCCTAAAGTTTTGAAGGCTGCGCTTTTGAACCGTGGTGCCGAAGCCGTAAGACGTACTATAAAGTTGAGAGAGGTTGCCGTACAGATAGAGATTTTGTACAAGAACGGGTCCGTCGACGATAAGTACTGGCAAAGATATCAAAACGAGATGAAATTGGTAGACCTCGAATTGAAAAGTTGCATCGAGGAGGCAGAAAGACTGCAACCAGAATGGCCACAAACGTTCGTCAATCTATGCAGAGAGATCTGTTTCAACCAGGCGCTACAAAGACGTTATGACTCGATCTTAGATAGAAAAAATGTATTTCAGAAGCTTTATCAGTTGAAGTTGGACGACAATGGTAAACTGATTCATTAATGGTACAAGATTAATTGACCTTACTTATCTCTGGGTATTTGCTAAAGATTATGTACAATATGTATAGAGCAACAGGATGTTACATGCTTCAACAGTATATTATGGTGGAATGATCAGTTTTTCTTGCCTTTCTTTTTACTGACGACTTGAAATTCCCAATCGTCCGAACTTCCTTGTGGTAGGGTTAACGCTTCTGACCAAGTCAAAGGATCATTGAGCGATTTTTCACAATCAATACGTCTCTTGATAAATTCCAATGCAAAGGAACGACCTTCCATGACTGCACTGTTGGCGTAAATTGTGTCAGAAATGATCTCCTTGGCATCCATGGATGGAGGTAGAGAAAGTAACATCTCCAAAACAGAGTCCACTTTAACACCAGGAGCTAATTTCATTTGAGATCTGCACCAGTTCAAAAATTGTTTCCTTGCTGACGTGGATTGGTTACCTGCGTAACTGGCCGAAGATGTTGCTGTAGCACCCTTTTTCAAAGTTGGGATGGATATTGCTGAACCGTGCAAAATCTTTTTCTTTGAATTACCGGGATTTAGGAATGAATTGTTTAGTTGTGGAACAGCTCTTGCTGGTTCTGTTGTGGTTTTCTTTTTAGCAATTGTAGACCAAGAATCAGCACTGGGCGTGGAGACTTGGGTTTTTGACCTTTGAATATCCTCCAAGATCTTACGTTGTTCTTCAATATACTTGATGTTTCCCGGAGTTTGTAGATCCTTTATTGGTTGATGAACATTTTTCACTGAAATTTTACTACCAGTTGGATTGCCCCAGCTTGCAACAGAAGAAACATTTGTCTTTGTCTTCTGTTCTTCTGCAAGGAGGGCACGTTGTAGTTTCAAAGCTGCTTCGAGTTCTTGTTTCTCACGCTCAGCTTCCCGCCTTTTCTTGTCCTCAAAATCTCTTCTTTGGATATCAGATAAGCTCTTGGTTTGTGCAACTGGCTTTGTTGCGGCTATCCATGGAGAAGATTCTGCGATTTGCTCCGATTTTGACTCTGCAATAACAGAGCTCTCACCAATTTTGCTTGGCTCTTCGGGAGTCTTCGATTTCTGATCCTTCTTCTTTTTTTTATCCTCCTTTCTCTTACGTTCGGCCTCCTCTTCAAGGATCAACTGCTGAATAACATCTACATTAATTTTTTTTTCCTTTTTGGATTTTATAGACGGCTCGGCTGACTTCACCACTGCAGTTGGCTCAGGGATAGCCTCGCCAGAAGCTTGAATTGGAACAGCTTTTTGATGTTGTGCATTAACGGCAGAAAATTTGCTGTCCTGAACATTGAAAGCGGTAGGTTGAAGTTCGAAACTCTCAGCAGAAGTTTCTGTACACTGTTGTTGTTCCAAAGTCTGAACCGCTTCAGGTACTGGCTGAATGGGAGCAGGCACTGTTTGTAATGCGTACGGATTTGGTGTCGCATACGGGGCAACTCTTTTATTTGGAGGAATAGGTGGCTGATTAAAGTTACCAACAATTTGCACATGCTTCGAAAATGGCACTGAAACAGTAGTGTTTTGGTAATAAGACCCATCTTCGGTCTTCAGCTGTAAAACTTGGGAATGAGATAGGTCTGGCGATTGGAAAGTTTTGTTTGCACTGACGTGAACGCTTTCATCAACGTTTGAACTCAAATTCAATTTTTGCAATAATGACACTGGTGTTGTGGATGACGAAGTGATAGTAGTATTAGACAGTGAAAGATCGAAAGGTTTAGATTGAGCGTTGGTCAGTTCAGCGAGTGCAGATTGTGATTGAGAGATTACTTGTGGTTGTAACATATTACCACCAGATCCATCCTGGGAGAAATTTATTCTGCCGTTTGCCGAAGAAGCAGACGAGGCTATCGCATGATTTGTGCAAATCATATCGAATGCATGAAATGGATTAATATTTCCAGTCTTCGATAGTAATTCATTGAGTATAATGAAGCGACCGGAGAACTGGAAAGGATCGTTACAATTGATTGGCATCAAGTGCAAAGAATCGTTGAAGAAGCCAGCGTTATACCATTTATCCATTAAATCAGAATCAAACGGACCCTGAACCTGATTCGAATGATCCAAGTACTGCCAAGAGACTTGTTTCACGTTTGGAACAATTCCCGGTGGTAGTGGCATTGGATTATGAGCGCTACCACTGTCAAGTCCAGTTCCCATTGAACTGAATGGTATGCCGGCCTCAGTGCTGATTCCAGAATTCATACTCCAATTCATGGTATTCTGTTGAGAGAAGATGCTTGGAGACTCATTGGCCCCACCATTGTGAAAAGGAGAATGCGTTCTCTGTATTCCTAAAGTGTCCATTAGGGAAACAGATCTGTGAATTTGCGGTACGCCGGATAATGGAGTTGATGAACCGCTAATCGGGTTAGCACTCCCAACTGTAGAGCCTATGCTAAAGTCCTGCAACTGCGAATTGAGCAAGTTGGCATTGTTCATATAGTCAATTTGATGGCTGTTGTGAAAATCCATTGCGGGATAGATCAATTATTAGTTTTTGAAGGTGAATTGATAAAATGCACAACGAGATGATTAAGCGATAGGTGCGTGTGGCACGAAACGGATAAAGGAAGCTCGAAATGACACTGTTTAAACCACTGAATGCGAAAACCAAGAATGCCTTGATTGAGACAGTTGACGTAACACTACCAGTAGCTGTTTTACCAGATGTAAGCGGCTGGTGTTGGTGGGTCCTGGTTGAACTTTGTGGAACGATTGTGTGTTCTTCGATAAGTATGTTCTGGGGATAAATTTTTTCTTCTCATATTTTCCCAATATTTAGACTCAGATCTCTTTTTTTTCAGCAGAAGCCACTTTTCAGTGCAGTTGAGTTTCTGTTTGATGTTCGTTATAGACGGTGAAGGGAAAGATACTCGGGCAAAATGTGTGATTTCGTATTATCCCATGTTAGTTCACTGCGCTGTATTTAACAATTTGACTAGGGAATCAAAAAACCCTCGTTCAACCGCATATTCAGCTGGACACTTTCCTATTTTTTGACAAGGCCTATTTATATTTGAAATCATGACGTTGAACCACTAAATTAGTATACATACAATAGCTGTCTACAGAATTGTGTAAATTGGGAGGGAGAGAGGAAATAAGTCTTCTCATAGTTCAGATACCCATTCTCTTCTCGATTTTGGTGTGAATGTCATCTGCCACCATCATTCCACTTGTGAAATCAGAGTTTGGATAGACATCTTCCCAGTCGATAGATGCCTCTTTGTTCATCAAGATATCCCTGTGCAAGTTGGATTGATTGAGTGGATTGAAATCTGAGCTCTCCACAAGTTTAAGTTCCATCACTCTCTTCATTGGTTCGGCAATCCCGAAAATCTGTCTGTATTGTTCCAACTGTCTCTTACGTTGGGTCTCATCCCAGTTACGTACACGAGCCTCTAATGGATGTCTGTCATTCAGTTGAGTGTTCAGAGGACGGGCTCCGACCTGGTCACGGAAAACATCGGGTAAACTGGCCACGGCATTCGATTGATGGTCGCTACTCTTATCGGTGGCAACTGTGGATTTGAAATTTTGGTTTGGTACAATGTTCATTGACATCCTGGGTAGCTGTGACAATGTGGTTTTGTGAAGTGCAACTTCCTGTTGAGATAACGTGTATTGATATGCTTGAACCTAACGCGTTGGTTCTGGTTTGGTTTTCCAATAGCCATGTTGTAATGTGTGGTCCAATGAACCGAAATTGTACACTCTTTAACTTATTATGATTTCAACTTTCGATTTTTAGACGGCAACAGAGAAAGGTCACGGGAGCAAGTGAATTGTGTGTAAGTTGATAGAAAACAGCTTTCTGGTGTGGTGTCGGGGTGTTTAGCTTACTGAAAAACGTTATACAACTCTATGTTCTCTCATCTCAAAGGTAACCCGCTATGACTTTCACGTTATAGTCTAGACATTGGCAGTGTCAACTACCAACCGCTTTCGTTGCCATAAACGGTACTCATATTGTGTTTTTGCATACGGATTTTCTCTATATTTTCGCATCTAGCAAGTATACTTATTGAGTTTTCAGTCGAAACTTCAGATCGCATTTGAAAGCGCGTTCATGATCGCAATACGATTTTGAGTGATAGCTGGGCCAGATATTTAGAGCGACCATGCTTAACTTCGATCGACAGATACTTTCTGCTTCTGGGAAGATTAGCACTTCCTGTCAGATATCACCCAATGGTGAATTGATAGCCATTAGCCAAGATACGAACATACTAATCTTTGATGTTTTATCTTCAACAATTACAAAGTTGACCACAACTCATATGGGATGTATCAATTGTCTATGTTGGTCTCCTGATTCGAAGTGCATAGCTAGTGGTTCGGAGGATTTCACTATAGAAATAACCCATGTACTTTACGGCCGGATCCGTAGGTTAATGGGACACACAGCGCCTGTTATTTCGATTTGTTATAATAGTAGAGGAAATATATTATGCTCATCATCAGTGGATGAAAGTATCAAAGAATGGCATGTTCTTAGCGGTACAGCATTGAAGACTATGTCAGCTCACTCTGATCCTGTCGTATCCATCGATATTCCAAAATATGATTCCAGTGTTTTAAGCTCTGGTTCTTACGATGGATTGATTAGAATATTCGATACAGAGTCAGGTCATTGTTTGAAAACCTTGACGTATGACAAGGATTGGATTTCAGAAGATGGTGTTGTTCCTATTTCGACCGTGAAGTTCAGTAAGAACGGCAAGCTCTTACTCGTGAAATCTTTAGATAATGTTGTTAAACTGTGGGACTATACAAGAGGAACAGTGGTACGGACGTTTCTGTGGCCCTATCAAGAGGCGAAAACGAAATTAAAATACAACTGCGGATTGGACCTAATTTATCCACAAGGTAGTGATCCTTTGGTCATCAGTGGCGATGATTCGGGAGCATTGTGTATATGGAATGCATATTCGAAAAATCTAGTACAAAATATAAATGATAAACATCGGAACTCACCATTAATTTCCATCTCCGCTTCCCATCAGTTAATTACCACCCTCTCGCTGAATGGTGAATGTAACCTCTTCCGCCTGTAACAAAACAATTGTATTTAACTTGTATAAGCGAATAGCTGGGGCACTGTTCAGTTAATTGAATTGAGTGAATAATGAAAGTCTTCACTTCTTCCACATCAAGTTTGTATTACTTCATGGCGAACCCTTTGTCGTAAACTAAAAAATGATTAAGAACTAAAATATAATCTTCAACATTACAAATAAATATCTTGGACTTTAGTATTAAAGACTTGGAATATAAAGAAGTCGATAGTCAGGTCCGCTTAATACACCTCCTCTTTCCTTTCTGCTAGCTGTCGTTCGTTTTCTCCTTAAACTGTATGCAATGCTAAGGATTAGAACTTTCAGTACTCTTAGTAGACGGCTAGGGCAGTTGCCATCATTGGAAGCCGTAAGGGACAAATTCAAATTCTCGTCGGAAGCATGCACAATTCAAACGCTGCTCGAGCAGAAACATGAGAAGGTAGTCTTAAACGGTTGGATTGATGTGAAACCCAACAAAGTAGGTAAGAACTTGATTTTTGGCACATTAAGAGATCCTAACGGAGAAAAGATACAAATGGTTGACTCCAAATCATTGTTGAAGGATAGCCAGGTAGAAGATGTGGTTCAAATTGTCGGTGAATTGACTAAGAAGAAGCATTCGACTTCTTCCGACCCTAGCACGGAATACGAGGTGAAGCTAATCGATTTACAGAGACTAAACAGGGCTGATAAAAAAGCGTCTCAGCTTCAGGATTTCAAGACCGACGAGGGGAGCTTTCCTCCGGAGTACAGATATTTGCAGTTGCGGTTGCCAAAATATCAAAAGAATCTGAAACTAAGATATGAAGCATCTAAACTCATAAGGTCCGAGCTTGATTCGATGAATTTCGAAGAGGTTGAAACCCCGCTATTATTTAAGTCAACCCCGGAAGGTGCTAGAGAATTTTTGGTTCCAACCAGAGGTAGAATTGGCGGTGAAGCATCTTTTTATGCTCTACCACAAAGTCCACAACAATACAAGCAACTACTTATGGCTAGTGGTATTCACCGTTACTTTCAAATTGCACGTTGTTTCCGTGACGAAGACCTAAGAAGTGATCGCCAACCGGAGTTCACTCAAGTCGATTTGGAAATGGCCTTCGCTTCTGGAAAGGATGTCAGACAAGTCGTTGAAACTGTTGTTAGGAACACCTGGAACCAGAAGAATTCCAAAAAGATAGATCTTCATACTTTAGACTTGACGGGGAAAATTGTTCCTGTTTCTGCAGAACAAAAAATCATTAACCTAACATATGAACAGGTTATGACCCAATATGGTATCGACAAACCGGATCTCAGGTTTCCAGATCTAAAAATAATGGACCTCTCAGAGTTTAAAGCATATGGCTACACCAATAAGGAATTTCCAGTATTTGAAGTAGTAGTTCTTCGTAAAGCTTTCGAAAATATCGACGAATTCAAGAAAGACTGGAGTTATTTGTCCAATAGAGAAAATTACAACTACAGGACACCGATTGTCGTTCCAATAGAGACGGAAGAGCAAGAATCGTCATGGTTTACCGAATTTTTGTCAATCGCTGCTTTTGAGAATCCGAAATTAATAACAAAGTTCTTGAATTTGCAAAAAGGTGACATTATCATTGGTTCGACAAGAGAACCTAGTAGAAGGTTATTTGAGAACCCGACCCCATTGGGTAGAGCCCGTCAACTCATAACACAATCTAAGAGAGGTAAGGAACTTTTCTGCAGAACAGATGCCTCTGTCGCCGCATGGGTGGTTGACTTTCCATTATTCTCGCCTGTAGAGGAAGCAGTTGAAAAAGGCAGCGTTTATCCGGTGTACACGCAAAATAAATTTTGTTCAACCCACCACCCCTTTACAATGGTAAGTTTGAAAGACTATCCAAAACTTCAAACTGATCCACTATCATGCCATGGCGAGCATTATGATCTTGTTATCAATGGTGTTGAACTAGGCGGTGGCTCTACTAGAATTCATGATCCTGAATTGCAAAACTACATTTTTCATGAAGTATTAAAAATCAAAAAGCCAGAGGTTCTCTTCGGGCATTTATTGAATGCATTCAAGATGGGAACGCCACCTCATGCCGGCTTTGCGATAGGGTTTGACAGGATGTGTGCAATGATGTGTGGTAGTGATAGTATTAGAGATGTCATCGCATTCCCAAAAAGCATCAGTGGTGTTGATAATGTTGTGGGTAGTCCAACTACTGTTCCAGAAGCGACTTTAAAGGGATACAATATTGAATCCAAATGACTTTTATCCAAAATATTTATTCTCTCGCCCTATTAATATATATTGCGGTATATTGAAACGTAAATACTAAACGCAAACCAGCTATGATGACAAGTCTCCAATCTCATACTCTGATTGACTCAAAGGCATTTGCTGACCGCTAGTTTCCATTGAAAATTTTGGTGCAGGCGTTTAATCAATATATTTCTTATATGGTTGAAAACAAGCATCAGGATAAGTTTGGCTGAATGATTATAATTTCCGTGCAATAGTTATATTGAGGATTTTTGGTCATTATTTTATTCTTCTTCAGCTAATCCATTGTAATAAAATCTTCCTTGAGTTAACAAAGTTCAGCTGTGTGGGAGATTCCAGTAATTACCAGAATAAGGCTCGATGTCTTCAGAACGATGGAAGTTTGGTAATGTAGGTAAATCGTCTATATTTCGGTTTATGTCTGCATGTGTGGTTCTGTCACCTCTTGTCGGAGGGCGTTCCCTGGGTGCTTGTGTAAATTCGAAGTCAAAATCACTGGCCTCGCTTCTGCTCCATAGAGACTCCGAATCATATTCGGTTGTACTGTCATCATCTACTTCTGTTTCCCCTTCTACACTACCGTTTCCGTCAGCGTAAGTGCTAAGAAACAGCAAAATGTCATCATGAATAGAGTCTATCACAGTAAGAGAATCCTCTTCAAAATCTGTTATAATCAGTGAGGATATCCTATCAGTCATCGATGTGCTTTTATCGAAAGGTACTGGTTGACCATACCTGGGGTTTGACATTTGTGTGGCCAGTGAAATCGTATCAGTATTTGGCTAAATATTGTTACTAACAAGCAAGTTAGAATTTTAAGAAGAGGGGGCGAACTTTTGAAGAGAAACAAGACAAGGCTTCACTGTTTACTTATATCAGTAGATCAGGTACTTATCATTTACATTTGCGAAGTATAAATCTTTCAGTTTCTCTCAATTCTGACAATCCCTTTATTTTCCTGTACTACAGACTTATTTAAGAATTTGCAAAAAGTTTCACGACTCTATTTATCAGTAAAGGCTAGAGAAACTGTCGCGTGTCAGAAAAAAGCAAGACCTTTTAATTTGAGAAAGCACAAGGTTTGGCATATTATAATGAATATGCGGCGGAAGATATAGATACGCTTTGTCTGGTTTGGAAGAGGGAATAAAAAAATTTTAGAACTGCATATCTGCTTTCCTTGCCTCGGCACGAATAGTACGTTACCGTTTTGGAGCTGTTAACAGCAGAAGTTAACAAAAGCACTGTTTTACATAGGGTGAATTGACTGTCACGAGAGTACAAGTTGCGCTTCGTTTACGTTTAGGTGAGTATGATTAAGATAACTGTCATTAGACTGACACATTCCTAATGGATAGCTAATCAAAAAAAAAAAAAATTGACAAAAAAAAAATTCCGATTCGGTTGACATGGAATATTGAATTTGAAGATTCCACAATTTGTCAACATTTGATGATGAGTATCATTCAGGTGACGATGAGAAGAGATGAGTTGGGATGTAGTAGAGTTTGAATGACATACGATGAATTACGGCAACAGTATGATTCGGATAATCGGCAGAAGATGTTATTCCCTACATAATGCTCCCGTGGCAGCCGCAGCCGCCAAGGCAGCTCAGCAACTGACAGTTAGAGATATCATGGCTAAGTATCATAACGGTAGTCCTATCTCTATGGTCACGGCGTATGATTATATCACCGCGAGATGGGCCCAAGAGGCTGATTCTGACATGATTTTGGTCGGAGACTCTGTTGCTATGTGTTCGTTGGGGTATGAGTCAACTACTCAGCTTTCTCTTGCCGAGTTTCAGTATCATGTTGGAGCAGTTTGCCGAGCTTCTGGGTCTGCGTTTGTCGTCGCAGACATGCCGTTTGGTTCTTTTGAGAAGTCTATCCCCGATGGCATCGATAACGCATTCCAATTGATGCACCTGAACCCTAGAGTTCAAGCTGTGAAAGTTGAGTGTGGGTTGTCGGAGGACGATTATTCCCTTGAGTACATTAGGGAATTGCTAAGGCGTGGCATTCAAGTTGTGGGACACATAGGCCTAACTCCACAAAGAGTCCATTCACTTGGTGGGTACCGAGTTCAGGGAAATAAACAAAGCTCGGATGCTGTGGCATTGTATAACGTCAGTCAGACTTTACAACGGCTGGGGTGTTTTTCCATTGTGTTAGAATGTATCCCTCATAAAATATCTTCTGTTATCACGGATAAGTTACATATTCCAACTATTGGTATTGGTGCCGGACCTGGTACAAGTGGTCAAGTTTTAGTGCAATCTGACATTCTTGGCATGCTCCCAGTGCATAAACCGAAATTTGTGAAGGCATATGCAGATTTGCGAACTAGCGCTGTTTCTGCTTTATCTCAGTACGTTCAAGAGGTACATGCCAAATCTTTCCCACAGACTGGCCAACACACTTTCAAAGTAAATGACGAGGTTTACGATGATTTTATTTCTCATATAACTACAAAGTGATTTAAAATCCAACATGCTGAATGAATATGATCATTCATTTCACGATCCTTGTGAAAAGTCGAGGGTCTTGCCCAGCTCCGGACAAAAACATCTCTCCTTCAATCCGTTGAATTCTGATAGAAACTCTAATTTTTCCTTGGGCTCTCTGAAATATTCTCCACTCAAAAGAAATGTACCCCAATGGATACCGAGAACAGTTTGTGCGTTTAAATCATTCATTATTTCCATAACTTCGGCTGAGTTTATATGACGAGGTCTTTGGTGCCACTCGGGGCAGTACTGACCACATGGAAGCAAAGCTAGCTGCACTCCGCTTCCATACTTTTTAACGATCCTCTTGTATAGATCATGTACAAATCCTGTGTCTCCAGCATGGAACAAGACAGGTTTGTTACCTTTATGTACAATAAATGAACACCATAATGACCGATTCGCATCTAAAACAGACCTACCTGACCAATGCATTGCAGGTGTTGAAGATATCTGATAAACGTTATTTTCGTGGTCGCCCTTGATTTTAAGATGACAGCTTTCCCACCATGACAGCTCAATGAAGTTGGAAACGTTATTTGATATCATGAAAGTAGCAAGTCCTTTTGGAACAATCCATAAAGGTTTCTGAGGATGATCATCTCCCCAGAATTTAAGGCTATTCTCATCGATGTGATCTGGGTGGTTGTGTGACACTAGAATCAAGTCTGGTGTAGGAACATTTTCAATCTTGGATGGCATATCTGTAATTCTCTTGGGGCCCACAGTTGGATGGATTAAAAAAGTGGAAAACAAAGGGTCGGTGAGTATTTTCAATCGGTCTAATACAACTACGCTGCATGATTGGCCTAACCACGTACAAGATAAATGCTGGATGGGCTCACTTCCAACTACTTTTTCATCAGAGTTGAAGTCTTTCATTTCACATACAATTTCGTTACGAACTTCCTTGTTATCTCTATTTTCTTCCCAAAAAGGTTTATGAATTGGCATCAGTTCGTCCATTTGTGCTTTACTCCGAGGAACTCCACCTCTGTTAGTTTCAAATAGTTCAACGATTCTATTGAAAAAAAACTCATATACAGTTTGTATTCTGTACTCATTAAAAGGGTTTTCAAACCTCCCTAAAACTTGATGAGGAGAGTATTTTATTAGAGTGTTGTTGAAATCTAAATCATCTTTATTCGTGAGCTGACGCTCTCTTCTTGTAATTTCGTAATTCGTACTAATGAAAACATATAGCGCATATCCCGTGTAAGGTACGAAAAAGCACAAAATAACTTTCAACCCAGTTCTTCTAGTTTGTTTGGTACTTTTGGCTGTGTACCTTCTAGTTGCATTCAATCTCTGAACCGCGGTTCTGACGCCTAATTTGTGCATACCACTCGTCTCACGGATTGTATAACTTATCTTCAAAATATAACACACGCAGGAATGCTAAACTCGATCTTCAAATGATAATTTTTACCTTGGTCATAGAACGTTTTTTCACCAAGATCACGCACAAACACTTGTAGGCATAGCTTTCAATGTCGAATTGCACACTTGCGGAATATTAATAATGCTAGTTTGGCATACTTTTTTTCGATTTGTTCAGGAATCCTGCTGGTATATCTTTAATACTCTATCCAATATGCTTTTTTTCTTTTTCATGTTGACAAAACTCAGAAATATATTGTTTCGATGTAAATGTTTAGTGAAGAGCTCATCTCCATTTCGACAAACCATGTTTAGATGGTTTGAACAGGGAAGGGTATAACCTATCAGCTTCATTACCACTTATACAACTATCCACAAACAGAATGTCGTTTAGAAAAAGATGTGAAGTGCTGAGCGATGGAAGTGGCTCCAAAAGAAATGCTGCACCTCCTTCTCCTGGAGGTTTACAGAGAGAATTACCTTCAAGAAATGCACCCCAAAGAAGGTTACCAGCTATGAATAGGGGACAAATAGGAGGAGCGGTAGTTGGTCGTGTAGTATCAAACGCTGGAAGTATCCACCGTGATATGAACGGGTTGCATATCGGAGGTATTTCAAGTCACACAGGCCAACAAATTGACGGTTCAACTTCTTTGAATTTGTCCCATCCTGGCATACGACCATCTCCTGCCACGTCACAGCAAACAACATCTATCGGGTGTGCTGATCTAGATAAATTGATGGGGCATATGGGTTTTCCACTGGGTTGCTCCCTTTTGATAGAGGAGGAATCTACCACCGACTTCAATTCAGTTCTAAGTAAGGTATATGCATCACAAGGGATTGTGCATAATCGTGTTGAAGGCTCGCGGGGCTTTAAAGACGGAAACACACATCTCATTGTATTATCTTTGAACCATCATCTAACTAAAGAACTTCCTGGGGTTTACAAAGGTTCTAGAAAAGACATCAAAAAGTCGAAGATTGCAAAAGAACAGTCCAAGGTTACTGTTTCGAATCTGTTAGAGTCACAGTCAACGCCAACGTCTTCTGGACAGAGAAGCAAGGACCTAAAAATCGCATGGAGATACGGTATCAATGACGATGCTACCACTTCGAAATCTTCCCGTGAATATGATCAATCAGAGACTTATCCCGATTACAACCATCAATTCGACATAACGTCAAACCTAATTCCAGCGCCAACTTCAAATGAAATCTCTTTCATTTCTCCGTTATTGTCCGTATCATCAGTTCTTTCACAGGTGGTATCCACAATCAAGAGGCATGATTCGAAGCTCATAAGAATTCTGCTTCCAAATCTCTTGCATCCCGCTCTGTACCCACCGAAAATGACACAATTACATGAGATAATTCCGTTACTGCACGGTCTCAGATCCATTTTAAAGAACTACAAAGAAAGGTGCGTTTTGCTTTCCACAATCTCTACCAGCCTTTTCAACAATCAACCCCTTTTCATGGCCCAGATAGAGCAACTCTTTGACGGTGTCATTAACTTAGAACCTTTCGGGCAAGAAATGCTTCAGCTTTTGGAAAAAGCTTACAAATCTCAGCCTAACAAAATTCAACACGGTTTAGTACACATCAAGAAACTTCCGGTGTTCAGTGAGAGGGGTGAAATGCATGTTGCCAAGTCCGAATGGGCGTTCAAGAATGGAAGAAAGAAGTTCGAGATAGAAGAATGGGGTATTCCAGTAGAAGATGATGAAGACACTAGCAAAAAAGACAAAGAGTCACCTGCTCGGAAAGCGCAACCATTCCAAGATGAGCATCAGCACTCACACACCAAAAACTTGGACTTTTGAGTGTTTTAAACCTTCCTCATCGTGTGGAGATAATACACGTGATCTCTCTTTTTTATGTAACACAATTCTTTTCATCCGTTTCAGAGGCCCTTAATTGACTATGTTACGATTATATAGATAATTTCGTTTTATCAAAGGACGATATCAATGTAGGTGGATATGACACCAAAAATAGTGGAAAGAATATAAAGCTGGACTGCTACCAACAACAGTCAACCCTCAGACATATCTGTGCTTGGTCCACCGACAAACGTTGTGCAGGGAGCTCTATACTGTTGGCTTGTTGAACATACCGTACAGTTAGAAAACATAACCCGATAAAATAATAATTGTTTGCGCTCTGATAGCAGGAGTAAGCAATAATAATTCAGAATGGAATTGAAACTGCTGGGGTTCAACCAAGATGCAACGTGTTTTTCTGTAATGTCGCCGAACAAAGGTGTTACGATATACAACTGTGACCCGTTTGGCAAATACTTTGAGTTAGATAAGTCAGCTACAAATGATGGAGAGTTGGATTTGTTAGTAGAGATGCTATTCTCTACCAGTTTGGTAGCAGTGGTTGACAAGACTATTGGAGCTTCAAAAAGGAAGAAGTTGAAGATAGTAAATACAAAACGTAAAGCCACTATTTGCGAGCTTACATTCCCGCATGAAATTGTGGATGTCATTATGAACAGAAAGATAATATCGGTTGTATTAAAAAGTGATCAGATATTTGTGTATGATATCTCATGCATGAAGCTGCTGCGTACCATTGATGTTAAGGCTGAAAAGCTTAAAAGTACCGTCAAGTTTAGAAACGTTGGGAATAATTACGATATAGGTGTAAAAGTTGCATTGAGTACTGATAACAACAGTGTATTATGCTACTCATCCTATTCCAAATCAGAAAAGAATCATTCTCTGCTTAGCGATGTGGTTGTCTTTGATGCACTGAAGTGCTCGCAGATAAACTATCTGCCTGCAGTGCATCAAAGCAACATCGTATGCATTGCGTGTTCGCCCAATGGTGAGCTACTCGCTACCGCTTCCGAAAAAGGAACAATTATAAGGGTACTAAAGACTACTGAGAATGAAAATGGCGAACCCATCCTTGTTAATGAGTTTAGAAGAGGATCAAGACCAAGTCGAATAACCGAGATGAAATTCAACCATGATAATACCCTAATAGCATGTGTAGGTGAATCCGATACCATTCACATATTTGCTATACCAGCAACCGCTACGAATGCAGATGTCAACGAAGACGAGCAGTTACAGCAAAGTCACCACTCTTTATCTAGTAGCATTACTGGGTTGCAGCACTTATCAAAAGGATTTGCAGATCGTTTTGGGAAGATAGTGATATCAAAGATTCCTACCCAGAGTCAAGAGAGGCACATAGCATATATCAAAATAGCCGAAAATGTGAAATACCGTATTGGATTTCCTAAAGAATCTTCTAATACAATACACATTTGCGGAGAAGACGGCAATTACTTAGTTTATTTGATACCGACGAATCAAGTGGGACCTTGTACGTTGATCAAGAGCAATACTTTTAATTGACAATACTTCATTTTAAATCCTGCCGCATTGCCCGGCAATTATACACCGGGTTCCCCCCGTTATTCAGACAAGAAGATACGCGTATACATCTTAGCATTTGTACAAAACTATATAACAATGAAAATCAATGATTGATCTAATATCTCATTGATTTGAATATTTTACTGTGAATATCGGCTATCGACCATCTCACCAAAATTTATACCATTTCCTTCCTGACCCGACTGGACTTTTGTCAGAGAGTTCGGAGGACCCGTGTGCTTTTTTCAAAGAAGCTAGTTCATTTTCCAACGTTAGCACTTGGCGATTGTATTCGATCTCTTTTTCTTCGAGATCTAACTTCCACCATGCATAATGGCACGAAAGGTATACAATAGACCCCATCAAAAGGAAAATCCACGCAGGCCTCACGAACTTTTTCAATGAGGTTTCCTGTGTTCTCTGCTCTTCTACTTGAAACTGCTTCAACATCTGTAGTTCATTTTGAGTATTAAGTTCGTTGGTCTTTTCATTGATTAACCTACCTATTAACTTCGGGTCGACATTGTCAAGTGATTGAAGCTTGGCAAGATCTTCTAGTGTCTTGATCTCGATATGTGCATTGCTGTTGTTTGCCGTTGCCAGAAGACGACGGTGTACAACTCGTTTCACGAGGGGTCTGAACATATTTATTTGATTATCGACGTAATTGAGTCTTTCTTTCAGAACGAACCGCACTTGTCGAAGATTTTTTCACAATAGTCTTCACTGCTATTGTAACTCAGTTTAGCTTCTCAGTAAGGCGTTGGTTGATGGCACTATTTTCGTACTATTCTCACCCCGGGTTTATACTTTCGGCATTCACTTGAAAAATTGATCATCTTAAATTCCTATTTACAATATTCATTATACTTAAAAACATTATTGCATGGACAGAATCAGAGTGAATACAAAAAATTAGCATTACATTACGCTTCATCTGACCGTGAAACAATTGCCGAGAGAGGTTTACTCCTTATACAAACCGTAAGCTTGCTTGACTCTCCATACTTCGAATCTTGATCTCTGTTGTAGCTCAGTCATTTTGTTATGGTAGAAAGAATTGGTGTAAGCACTATCGGAGGTTCCATCACTTCTGATGACAGAACCAATACTCATAAATAGACCAAATGTGGCTGCTGAACCGGCAATATACTGACCCAATGTTCTCACAAACCCATTTGGACCCGGGCCCTGTGTAATGATGGCAACACCACCGAATAAGATCCCGGTACAGACACCAACGGTGGTACCCATCATCAAACCCATCTTAAACTTTTCCCAGTTTGAAGGTTGCTGCTGTTGGCCATAGACTTTTGGTGGGGGTGGCATTTCTGATATCAGTTATTGAATGTTAGTTGCAGGAATAGCCGTGCAATGAATGCTTATTAGCCGCGAATGACTGCAGAGAGAGGATTCTTGTTATCTCCGCTAATTTTTTTCTCTTCTGGCAATGGAGAGAAGTCCAGTTTCATATATTTGTCTAGTCAGTTATTGGAATCTTTTTATTTTTTTTCAATTATCGAAATCCTGGAAAATTTCAGATCATATTAGAATTTGACTATAAGGTTGACTTAATATCAGGAATACTTCTTGATGTTCGGAGATGAATTCTGGAACATACAGAACGTCTGATCGGTCCCAATCATTTTTGATGGACCCTTGGAAAAACAATTCTTGACAGAAACTTAAGTTTTGCTTTTAAGCTCGAGAATCGTGAAATTTCCACTGAAACAGCAGTGATGTTTGGTCGGGTATTTGTGAGGAACTTGGCAACAAGATGCGATGTGTTGCATGTTCTTCGAGAAAGAGGATTACTACAGCAGATTTCACAGCCAGAAAAACTGCTTAGTGAGACGTTGAAAAATGGGCAAAAGATCAAGCTATATTGTGGAGCGGATCCCACGGCAAAGTCGTTGCATTTGGGTAATTTGTTGCCTTTAATGGTTTTATTGAACTTTTATGTTAGAGGGCACGATGTAGTGTCTTTGATTGGCGGAGCCACGGGCAAAGTTGGTGATCCTAGTGGCAGGAAGACTGAACGGGATGTAATAGGTGATAACAAAAGACAGGAAAACATCGACAGGATTGTATCCCAGTTTAAGCGGTTTTTCACAAACGGCCTGAAATATTACCAAGCAAAGATTACCACACAAGACACTCCAGGAGAGGTCACATACAGGAATAACTTGACATGGTGGAGGGACGTTAGAATGTTGGATTTTCTCGCGACCTATGGGAAGCACATTCGTATACAAAACATGCTAAGCCGAGACTCTGTTTCTTCTAGGTTGCAAAGTCAGGACGGCATTGGGTTTAACGAATTCACTTACCAAATCTTACAGGCTTACGACTTCCACCATTTGTATTCAAATGAAGATGTGTCTGTACAAGTCGGTGGCAACGATCAATGGGGTAATATAACTGCAGGTATTGATCTCATTAATCGAATATCACCACAGGCTACGAAAGCACGTCCTGCATTTGGGCTAACAGTGCCCTTGTTGACTACTTCCACCGGTGAAAAATTCGGTAAGTCTGCAGGAAATGCTGTCTTCATCGACCCTGAAATCAATACGCCTTACGATTTATACCAATTCTTTATTAACACCACTGATGCCGATGTCGCAACGCAGTTAAAGATTTTCACTTTGTTACCTTTGGAGACCATTGAAAATATCATGTCTCAGCATGCTCTGTCGCCAAATGAAAGATTTGCGCAAAAGCGACTAGCTATCGAGGTTGTTGACCTTATTCATGGAGTGGGAAAAGGTAACGATGCAAATTTAATTTCGCAGATTTTGTTTGGCGGTTCAAGCATTGAAAATGTTAGTGCGGCTGAGTTGATTAGGGTCTCCAATGACAACAGGATTTTGAACAAAATACATAGCTCTACTCCGTTATCTGATATCGTTTGCAATTTGACGAATTGTTCAAAGAGTGAGTTCCGGCGAAAAATCAAGCAAGGATCCTTATACTTGGGCCCTGATAAGGTTAAAGTGGCAGATGATATCTCAGATTTCAGCCCATATTTGATAGACGGGAAGGTACTACTATTAAGAACGGGTAAACAAAAGTGCTATGTTATTGAATGCCTATAATACAACTATTCTTATAAACCTTAAAACCCCGGGACCTCGTTCCTCTTGTGAATACATGGTATCCCCCACTAATCGAGTTGTAACTTGTAAATACTAACTGTAAATACTAAATGTAAACATCGATTGTCAATACCAATGTCTCATGTAGACGATTTACTACTTAGCAGAATTCTCCAATGCATACTTCCCATATGCAAAATATTGAGAAGCTGACCATGAAATCACAGACCATAACCATAGCATGACAGGCAATAGCAGGAGAACTGAACAGTAGTAGAAACTCTGCGGCTTGTCCCAACAAAGAACTAAGCTAGTCACCCCAAAAACGGCAACCAAGTTGAAGACGCCGAAGATTACGTACGAGAGTCTCTTTTGTTTATCTTTCGCCTTTCTATCTTCAGTTGAAATTGCAAGAGCCATGCTGGCGTTTAGACTTAAGACTTAACGGTGCGCGATACCACTTCGATCGTTTTCTGAGTGGATAATTTTCTTAGTCAGTCTATTACGCTTTAAACATTAGGTAGAACGTGTCCTCCCACTCTAGTAGTACGATATAATATATGATTCTCTTCATCCCATATCAGACTGAAATCTTTCAGGGTTTCGTTAAGTTGGATTTAAGTTTTATGCCGAAATTTTAAGGTTCTCTCGGTTAAGGAATAGGAATATTGAGAAAGTAGAACTTGATTCGAATCATTCCTATGACTTCAAACTCAGACATAGGAATCAAATTGAAGTCTTTGACAATATCTGATTTGCTTCATTACTGTTGGTTGTAACAATGGCAGATATTCAAGAAACCTTATCTTCTATATCCAAGAAGTTCCTTGAACTTTATCGCTCTAAAGTCGTATCGCAATGGAAGGGAATACACGGATCTTCTGACGATGACAGACGCTTTAACTCTCTTATACAACACAACGGGTTCGCTAATCAAATTTTCGGTCTATACAAATCGCTTTGTTTCAGGTATGAGAATGATTCGTGGTATTCTATTGTTCTTGATACTCTAAATCTTGATCTGATTTACGCGAATATTGATAAAGCTATCATGAATAATAATGCTTCAGACATAGAATATCAAGACTATTTAGTGAAAGAGCTTCTCAGGTACTTCAAAAACGATTTCTTCTCCTGGTGTAACAAGCCAAAATGTGTCAAATGTGGTAACGATGATCAAATGGAATGCATTGGCACAGACAGAGCAAATAGCGAGGAAGCTAAATTTCAATGTGGTAACGTTGAAGTATTCCGCTGCAACAGCACCGGTGATATTACAAGGTTCCCCCGTTACAATGACCCAGTTAAACTGCTACAAACAAGGACTGGGAGATGTGGGGAGTGGTGTAACGTGTTTACTTTGATCTTAAAGTCCTTCGGGTTGGATGCAAGATACATTTGGAATAAAGAGGATCATGTGTGGTGTGAGTTCTACTCTCCGAATCTCAGGAGATGGGTTCACTTAGACTCATGTGAGCAAAGCTTTGACGAACCTCATATTTACTCCAACAACTGGAATAAAAAAATGAGTTATGTTTTCGCATTCAGTAACGATATTGTTGTAGATGTTAGCTCTCGATACATCCTTAAAAACAACCTGCCTCGTACTGATATATCAGAAGCTGACTTGAACTTTCTGATGGTGTATCTCACCAGGATGTTGAGGAAAGAGTTGACGGATGACCAGCTGTACACTCTGGATTGTAGAGATGAGCAAGAGCGCTTAGAGTGGCAGAAGACGCCAACATCAAACCATAAAGCTACGACAACATTGGAGGGCACCCAGGGTAGGGAAAGTGGATCGACGGCATGGAAACAGCAAAGAGGGGAGGATGGCTCGTGATCAGCAGGAAGTAGCCCTAGATTGTGGCATGTTTGCATCGTTAGATTCTATATATTAAAATGTCTTTCTACATATGTTAAGTTGTATCAAGCCGTTTTTCATTTAACCATAGTCTCAAGGGTATCGAAATACTTGGCAATTTGAATCGTAGCCCAAGAGTCGTAGTTCTTATCTAAATAAGCTAGATGACCGCCTATATCTGTTTCAATCAGTAGAACATGAGGGTTTTCCTCTGCTTCTTTGACCGGGATGCATGCATCTCCGATGACTGGATCATCTTTTGAGTTTATAATCAAGGTTGGCACATTAATGTTCGGCAAACGATTGATTGAACTACCGGTGCGGTAATAGTCCCATGCGTCTTCGAAACCGACAGCTTTAGATGTGAAAATATCATCAAATTGACTAGGGTCGGTGAAGTTCTTGGCCTTTTTTAAATTCTCACGAGTAAAGCTATAATTAGAATAGTGCTCTGGGGAAACTACATCAGGCTTTTCGCCCCCTTTCCATTCGATTTGGTTCATGTTAACTTCTATTGTTCTTACTAAAAACTGGGTGATACTTTTTGAGAACAGGCGACTGGACCAAAAGTCATACCTCATTTTGTTAGCCGAACTAGTCAAGTCCCATGGGTTACATAGTAATGCGGAACCTGAGAGCAGACAATTTGAACCTTGTTCACCTAAATAGTTAGCCAACATGGTAGCACCGAATGAGAAACCGACGGCGTAGATCTTTCTGTTTGGATCACGTTTGTGTTCTCTCTCTATCAATTCATGCAAGTCCTCGGTAAAAAAGGCATAGAACAGTTTTGGTGAGACGACTTTAGTACGAGCACAGCCTCTAGTGTTCAAAACAGCTACTTGGAATTTTCCATCGGAAATAGTGGAAAGCTTCTCATTCAAAGATCTGATAATCGGTTCATGGCTACCACCAGCCAAACCATGCATGACGATAATCAACGGCTTGCTTGTATCGTTCAATAGAGTTTCCTTCTCTTCTTCATCCATGTATCTAGTACGTGGATGCAAACGAGGCCACCCTTCAGGATGAGTCTTTTTTCCATCTTCGATGATTTTTTCCTTGTTATACTTACCAGTAGATGGATCTAGCTCGTATGAAGTCTTCCAGTCATTTCTAACCCAATCGACACTGGCTATCCCATGGTCTGATAGTTCAAACAGTTCCCTGCCATAAAACACACTGAATTTCTTCGAGAAGTCACCACCAGCCAGATACATGGTTTGTAGAATACCGGTGAAAATGAGCGGATTTAATTGAAATCGTGCACCATTCTTCAATCCAACAACTTCCCTGGATATCAATTCGTCAAACTGGGCTTCTGAACCATCTTTCTTTTGTAGTTTTACCGTACCTCTTTTACCGATATGTTGTGTAACGGTACCATTATAACCCCAATGGAAGGGATTGAATAATAAATTGACCATCTGTGTCTTCAGTTGAACGAAACTGATCAAATGGTTGCTGATTGCTTCTCGAACAGTACACCTAAAACCACCTGTCAATGTATAGAATGGTACATAATGAAAATTGTGAAGTTAACGTCAGTTTCTCCTAACTTTGTTTTTCCATCTTTATATACATCCGTACTAGCGTGGATTTGGGTCCCTCGCGAATAGTTTTCGGAATTAGAAAAAATACTATCCGAATAGTTTGGAGGTTAACCGGAAGGGTTTATGTGAGAGAAAGTAGATGCACAAGAGATCTGACTCGTGAGTCGGGAGCCGGTAAATCCCTTCGGATTGTAGACCATTAGTGATTATTTACATTGCATACATCTTGGACGACAAATATACGGTGTTACGGATCTGGTATAAAGGTGTGAGTTACAAAACTCCAGTTATAGAATAAACGGTGTTTTCATAAAACCAATTATTGTAAACTACTATTGTATCAGTCTACTTCCAAATTTATCGTCTCGACAATATTTCTTTGCTTCTGTGATTTTGATAGTAGTGCTTGGAAAAATTCTATACTCATTGCGTTATCCCTGAGCTTCGACTCTAATTCCTTTTTCTTAGAGGTCTTTTTATCGACTACTAACTCACAAGCTTTTACGACTTCTCTGGTTGGATATTTGAATACCTGAGATACTTCTTTTGACACCCGGTCAGCATTGTTATGTGAATATTCTAATTCTTGTAACCTTTTTTTATATTGCATGGACAAATTCATCGGTAACGCTCTTGGTAGATCATGGATTAGATAGGCAACTCCTAGTACTCCTCCAAGTAAGGCTAGGGAACCAGACAATTTTTTCAAAGACTCAAAGGAGAAAAACTTGGAGCCGTGAATAATAACGTTTGTTATCATTTTAGAACCTCCGAACGAGTAGACAAGAAGAGTTGGTATCTTGGATGTGAATATTAATGATGGATTCGTCCAGTACTGAGACACGGAATACGATGTCAACGCCAGGGACTTTGATAAAGAATCTTTTGTGGTTGAAGCTTCTTCCGCTTCAGTAATACTGGGCAGTGGTTTAACGAAACCCCACGACAAGTAAGAAATGAATCCTTCCAACGATGGGTCCAGGAAGTTGCGTAGTTGCAAGGGTATATTCAAGTTTTTACTCAAATTGTGCTTCTTCTTGGTGAACATTAAGTCACTTTTGAAAACTTTGCCTGCCATAAAGTCATCACCCAATTCGCCTTTTGCTAGTGAGTTAATTTGATTAACTGACTGTTCGGCGCTGTTTTTCGCATATGCTTCACTAACCTGCACGCTTGATAGGATTTGGTCGACAATAAATGTTCTAACACGTTGAACATAATCATATATGCCTGCGAGACCAGAATACGGTGGGAACTCAGCCTGCTTTAATATCAGGGCTTTATTTATCTGAATTTTAGTGTATCCGTAGACCTCCTTCGTAGTAAATTCAGAAATTTTGTCGATTGAGTCCACTAGCTGGGAACACCGCTTTGTAACACCTTGCAGTTCGGGTTGTACCTCGTCTAGGGAGGCATTTAAGTAGTAATCTTCTTCCTTATACTTATCAAGGTTGCATTGAGATATTCTTTCAAGGTCTCTTAACAGTTTTGTTAAGTATGTTTTTGCTGGTAAAAGCTTTGAGAGTGATCTCTTTTTGAAAACAAAATTACGCAAGTTGTCCTCCAATTTATCAAAATCAGGGTCTTCTTGAAGATGTTGAGGGTTAACTCCATCGGGGCCATCACCGCCATCAGGATCGTCACCTCCGGAAGGGCCATTCCCACTCTCTTCTGGAATTTTTCCTTGACTATTCACAAAGTGTACGAACTCACTGTTTTGTTTGTAAGTTTCTGGGGAGATTTCTTTGATTTGGTCAAGGATCAGCTTCTTGCACCTGTCTTTATCTTTGATATGATCGAACTTGTTCACTACAAAGAACATCAATTTTTTTTCTCTAGAAGCCATTGAAATGAACTCTCTAGCAGAAAGCGTTAATTGATTTTCGGCATTGACAACAAATACTACTAAATCGATCTCCTCTTGCCTAGACATAACTTCAGTAGTTTTCACGGAGTCCATATTGAGTCCTGGAGAATCAACAAGAGATATGTCAGCAGTACCGTTTCTCAATAAGCTATACTCAACAGGTCTCTTATCGTCTTTGATATAAATTTTCAATAGAATGTAACGATCATTATCATATACTAGTTGGTCTAGTTCAGTGAGGGAGAAGTCCTCATAAGTGGATTTATCTCTCATATCGTAAAGCACTGAAGCATCCTTGACATTCGTAGCTACAGTTTTGGGAATAGCATGAACCCTTTCGATATGTCCGTTTTCTCTCGCTTCTAAGATTTCACAAAATACATTGGTGCAAGGTAGTTGATCCTCAGGTAAGACTTTCTTTCTTAAAAATGCGTTGCACAAGGTGGACTTCCCAGAGTTCAGATCACCAGTAATGAAAACCTTCGACGAGGTATCTTGTACACGAGTTTGCAGATTGGTCAAATGGTCGATTGCAGATAGTGCTTGTGTTTTGAACAGCTGTGCTAGAGCACTTTTATCAAGCTGCATGTTTGCTTTACCATCAAGGCTGACCTTTAGCTCCAAAACGTCTAGAGATTGAGCGCTTTCTGGTATATGGATGGCCCTTTGATTGTTTTCAGTGATCAAGTCATTGGTCAAAGGTCTTACAAATGTGATCGAATCCAATAGGCTATTTCTGTTCACGGAATACGATTGTTGTGCCAAGTGGGAATAAAACATGTGATCCCTAGAGCGATCTCTACGATGAGAGGAATTCCGTTGCAAAAGCCTGCTCATTTGAGCATTGGATAAGGTTGTACCGGACTCTAGTTCATGTGATGAAATCTCAAATGGAGTATCTTTGTTTAGCTCATCTTCATATTTCGAGCTCTTCTCTTTTGAGTTTTCTGCTACCTCCTTTTGTGACATGATACACACAGGGTGCTGAGGACAGCTTTGATTATAATCTTTACGTGCTTTAGTATCGCCAGTGTTTTTTTTTCTATCAGCTTAATTATCTTGCTATGTGGATCTTATGATTTCTGAGGAATCAATCGGTTTTATTTTAATTTTCCTACTGAACCTTAACTTTACAATGAAACGAAAAATTCCAAAAGAAGATCATCTTCAATATGGGGAAACAAGATGGTGTCTCTCCAAAAGTAGTACGAACATCTATATGATATGAGTATGTATTTCTTGATAAGAGAGGCAAACGCAGCAGTATTGCGGATGAGTGAGATGGTTGAAGATTGCTATGGTACATTTATAAAGGGAGATCAAATTCAATTCGATTAGTTTTGCTTCTTTGCAGATGATCTCTTCTTTTTCTTCTGTTTCTTCAAGAAACTGTAACATTCGGCCTCACCATAACCATAAAATGGTCGAAAACTTTCCAAGACGCCACAATCCTCGAATAGGTTAGGGAATAACCAGAACCCTCCCTTTTCGCTGACCGCTGCCAAGGACAACAAGTAAACTACCAATCTTAGAATAGCAATACCAAAGAAGATACCGATCAACGCCAATGCAACGATAGATATGTAGTATGTACCACGTTTCATGTATGATGGCCACAATGGATAACATACGAACGCTAGGACACCCACTATGATAGCAATAACCGTCAAGTAATCGTAGAATGACTTAGGGTTGTACGACCAAACGTAGTATTCATCTGGTTGTAGAGTTGCTTTGTTTGAAAGTAATAGATTTGGGTATGACTTATTAGGCTTTAGGCCGTGATCTTTGCACTCGGCAGAATGTAGTTTCGCCGCTGGTACTACCAACTGAGCTTTGATCAAAGACACAAAGATGTTGCGAGCATCCTCGTCGTTGTTTACAGGTGGGTACAATTCGGGCTGCTTCTTCGATTTAGCCTTATATTTGTCACTTTGTAAAGCTCTGGCGAACCTCTTGTAGCGGAAGAAGTCAACTAAACGTGACTGGAATAGCCCTTGTCTCTGCTTCAAGTCATTATGGTTTCTCAAAAGCTTTCCGACGGCTAATGTGGACTGTGAGCTTGCCTGGGACATATCGATGCAGCTTTGCCTCTATTAATCTCAATCAAACTTCAAACCAAGTACGACTCAGTACTGGTAACTCAATTAGGGCAGGAAACCGTTATAGATCTCGATAGTATAATCACACGAAGCTGGGCTGAAGCGATGCAGTTAACAATGTTTATCTGCTTCCTACCTACGACCCATTAACAGATATCGCACTGCTGGCATCTTACAACTTTAACAAATACAAACGTAACCCATAACTGAAAACCGCGTAATTCTCATATCAGAGGTTTACTGATAGCCATTACCCGGATACCCCTATGGTCGTGTGTATCTCACGTGATCGCAACTGTGAAAGCCCATTCAGACGACCAGAAACCATGCTAAGATCACGTGCTTGTCACTGTGAACGTTTACATAACATCTTGCGGCTTGCCGGTATCTCACCAAAAGAAATCTACTCCAGGCGAGAAAAAGAACAGAAATTTTTTCTGTTCAGTAAATTTGCAGTACTAAGAAAATTTTCCAAAAATCGCAAGCTCATCTCATCTCATCTCATCTCATCTAACAGTGATTGTACTAGAAAACAGCATATTGGTGAACATATAAGTTCTTTCTCAGCTCATCGAACGTCTTTACCTTTGGAGAATTCGGTATTTGAAAAGATCAAGCATAGCCGTATTTGATTCTCTGCTTGCTTAGTGCTGTTTCTTGCTGTGTGTGTGCCAACTTTAGACCGATCAAATTAAGGAACAATGCAATTATCCTGGAAAGACATTCCTACCGTGGCTCCGGCCAACGATTTGCTGGACATTGTGTTGAACAGAACACAGAGAAAGACACCTACCGTTATCAGACCTGGTTTCAACATCACTCGTATCAGATCGTTTTATATGAGAAAGGTGAAGTTCACTAGTGAAGGGTTTGTTGAAAAGTTCGACGATATCTTGAAGGGGTTCCCAAACATCAACGATGTTCATCCATTCCACAGAGATTTGATGGATACTTTATATGAAAAGAATCATTTCAAAGTTTCCCTAGCTGCTGTGAGTCGTGCTAAGACTTTGGTCGAACAGGTTGAAAGAGATTACTCAAGATTGTTAAAGTTCGGTCAATCTCTCTTCCAATGTAAACAATTGAAGAGAGCTGCTTTAGGTAGAATGGCTACTATTGTCAAGAAGTTAAAGGATCCTTTAGTCTATTTGGAACAAGTCAGACAACATTTGGGCAGAATGCCATCCATCGATCCAAACACAAGAACTTTGTTGATCTGTGGTTATCCTAACGTTGGTAAATCATCTTTCTTGAGATGTATCACCAAGGCTGATGTCGAAGTCCAGCCTTACGCTTTCACAACTAAATCTTTATACGTCGGTCATTTTGATTACAAATATCTAAGATTCCAGGCTATCGATACTCCAGGTATCTTGGATAGACCAACTGACGAAATGAACAACGTCGAAATGCAATCTATCTACGCTATTGCGCATTTGCGTTCTACTGTTATGTACTTCATGGATTTGTCAGAACAGTGTGGTTTCAGCATCGAAGCCCAGGTTAAGTTGTTCCACTCTATTAAGCCATTATTCGCCAACAAATCTGTTATGGTCGTCATCAACAAGATTGATATAATTAAACCAGAAGATCTAGATGACGAACGTAGACAACTCTTGGACACTGTATTGGAACTACCAGGTGTCGAAATTATGACCACTTCTTGTGTTGAAGAGGACAACGTTATGGCTGTCAGAAATAAGGCGTGTGAAAAATTGTTGGCCTCCAGAATCGAAAATAAACTAAAATCACAAGCTAGAATCACAAACGTCTTGAACAAGATTCACGTCACTCAGCCTCAAAAGCGTGATGATGGTATTGACAGAGCCCCATACATTCCAGATGCCATTCGTAACATGAAGAAATACGATCCAGAAGATCCAAACAGAAGAACTTTGGCTAAGGACATCGAAATCAACAATGGTGGTGCTGGTGTCTTCAACGTCAACTTGAAGGACAAGTATCTATTAGAAGACGATGACTGGAAGAATGATGTTATGCCAGAAATTTTGGATGGTAAGAACGTTTACGACTTCTTGGACCCGGATATCGCTGCTAAATTGCAGGCTCTTGAGGAAGAGGAAGAAAGGCTTGAATCTGAAGGTTTCTATGAATCTGATGAAGAGGAAACATTCGAAGGGTTTGATGCTGATGAGGTTTCTGAAATCAGAGAGAAAGCTGAATGGATTAGAGATAGACAAAAGAAGATGATAAATGCTTCAAGAAACAGAAAGGCATTGAAGAACCGCGGTACGATGCCTCGCTCCAAGTTGTCCAAAGGATATGGCGAGATGGAGAAACATATGTCTTCTTTGGGTCACGATATTACCACTTTGCAAGATAAACAAAGAGTTGCTGCGGAGAATAACATATATGAACAAACTGGTGCTGACGTGGTATACGGTGATCAAGACGATTCTGCTCCAGCTGGTAAGCTAAGACAAACAGATAGATTGACAGATGGTGTTGAAGATGGGTCAATGAGATCAAAGGCTGAAAGAATGGCTAAGTTAGAAAGAAGAGAGAGAAACAGAATGGCCAGAGCTGGTGAATCTGATAGACACGCTACTGCCTCTCTACCAAAGCATCTATTCTCTGGTAAACGTGGTAACGGTAAGACTGATTTCCGTTGAAATTACTCATTTCTTCCCCTCTTTATCATCAACAAGGGCCCTCCAGTGTTCTTGTTGCCATTTCTTTTCTATCTTTATTGAACTACATATATTAGTCGATACTTTCATTTATATGTCTGCATTGGGTGGGTTACATTTAATAATTACTCCTTTAATTGTATAATAGTTAAGTACTCTTTAGTAAATACAAAGAGCTACAGTTTTGATGTATATCGACAAATACAACTCTGAACATTCTGCCTTGGTATATTCTTCAATTTTCGATTTGTAAAGTGCTAAGGTAGGTTCTAATGTTAGAATTCTCAAAGTAATTGTGAAAATGTTCAAAGATCTGACAATGCTTGAAAAACAAAAATTGGAAATAAGGTATATTGAAAAGGACAGCGCCTCCTAAAAACAAGTATTTTAGATCAATTAAGAACTCTCCTCTCCATAGTATAAAGCGATATTTATTTAACTCATTGCTAATACCCAGCATCAATTTTTTCCTACACTGTACATCGATTTAGCTCATGCTGAAAAAAAACCAAAGTACAAGCGAACTATAATCAATTCCGTCGAAAAAGCTGAACCAGTTTTTCAAGATTGAGGATAGTTTTTTAGCTCTAGAACTGCTCGGTAGTGCTTTCAGTGAATATTTAAGCCTTTAAGTGCTCTCAATAAAAAATTTGTGATGATTATCTTTTTTATTGATATTTAGTGTGCGTTTCGATTATCTTTTTTCCATGTCAGTTTAAAATGTCACAAAATGAGCAAATAATATGATAATATTGAGCTATAACGAGTTATATTAGAGCATAACGATTAATAAAGGTGCAAACATAACTACAAGATGGATATAAAACAATAAACAGAGAATAATAATTTAAATAAAGATTTGAACTTCCGCCATGGCCGTCACTCGAAAAAACAGCATCTTATCATCATCAAGCTCCCGTCACAGTGAAAAAATCAATACAGGTATGGATCAATTACCATCGCCGGCAGCTCTGTCCAGTAATGTTTATAAAGAGCAATCTGGAAACAGTTTCGAAAAGCACTCCGAGATGTCGCATACTAGTGACTTAAAGGAAACAGACTTTGATAGTGATAAATCTAAGGAGGAACAGAATTCACCAACAGACAATGAAAAAAAGCACGTAATATCAATGGAGGAACCATTAAAGAATTCAGGGTCTGAAACCATATATGTTCTACCTTATAGTGCATTTTCAAGGCACCAAATTTTCGCCGTACTATCAATAATCATTTATATCGGATTTTTGGGACCAGTGACAGGCAACATCTATATCCCGGCATTGCCTATACTACAAAAAGAATTTGGCATCAGTACCACTACCATAGATGGCACTGTTGCAGTATTCATGGGTGTATTCGCAGTCGGTCCATTCTTATGGGCAGTACATGCTGATTTTGCCGGCAGAAAATTTTTGTACGTCTTCTCTTTAGCGATAGCGCTTATTGCGAACATCCTTCTTGCAGCTGTCCCCAAACACGTGGCCGCTCTTTACGTCTTGCGGGTATTTCAAGCGATTGGAACTAGCGCAGTAATTCCATTAGGAGTCGGAACAGTCAGCGATCTTGTATCTCCCATGAATAGAGCCAAAGGTGTGTCGTATTTTATGTTAGGACCAAATATGGGACCAATTCTGGGCCCAATCTTTGGTGGTCTAATATTGATGAACGGCAACCAATGGAGGTGGCTTTTTGGTTTCACTTCCATCACCACGGGTGTAGGGTTACTACTAGTGATAGTGTTCTTACCAGAAACTCTCAGGTGCATAGTGGGAAACGGTGACCCACGCTGGAAACAAGACCCAGAGTTCCCGAAAAGACTTTCTTTGCAAGAGGGTACAGAAACAGCCGGAGAGTTGGTTATCAAACCACTGATAAGCCCATTCTGCACTTTGGGATTTCAAAAACCAGTGAATGACACACAGGTTTTTGCCAAGCTTTACCCTAGACCACCAAAACCCACTTGGCGTTCATACTATGTGACATTTTTGGAACTAAGAGTGATTATATGCTCTATTTCCACTGCGATTCTTTTTTCCTCGTACTACTGTTTCAGTGTGATTCTTTCTCACGAACTTCACACAAGATTCGGTTTCAACAACCTTCAGATTGGCGCCTGTTACGTTTGTCCCGGTATCGGGCTACTCTGCGGATCGTTGAGCGGAGGACATCTCTCGGACTTTTTCAAATCAAAATCGAAAAAGTGGATTCCCGAGCACAGACTCTGGTTCCAAATTTGGGGGTTGGTTATCAGCATGTCGGGCTGCTGTGGGTTCGGTTGGGCTATTGAAAAAAAATTGCACATTGCTGTCATTCTAGTATTTTCGTTTCTATTGGCATTTGGAATGACGTGGTGCTCTAACGCAACGATGACATTTCTAACAGAACTGGACAGAAAGAAAACTGCAACTTTAGTATCAATAAGCAGTTTCTTCAGAAATGCAGCAGCAGCAGTAGCTTCGGCGATCGTATTCAAGTTGATCGAAGCGATGGGTACCGGATGGTGTTTCACAGGCTTGGCATTCTGTGACTGTGCTACGATTGCTGGTATTGTATATCTTATGATTAAGGGTAGGAAGCGCACAGAAGCTGTCGTACCCTCTGCCGTATAGACCGCATGAATCGCGTACGTATATATTCCATAACTACACAAATACACAAAAACCGCACAAGACTGACTCTATTGTTCGTGCAGCATACACCGTCGGCAAAAAAAAAAGTATAACCAAAGGTTAGGAGAGATGATGTTACTCTAAACGACTAAGTTGGTGACACATTTGCCAGGGCGTGCCATATGCATCAAAAAAAAAAGATGAAAAAATGCAAATCCGTCAGGCGGCCAATAGAATCACAGCTTCTATCCTGCGTGCCACAACAGTGGCACGCCAAATGCAGGACTTAAGAGACTTGAGAACATTAAGCTTCGAGGCTCAAAAATTTGTGCCATGACACCCAGAAAGGCCCGCAGATGAGGTATTTTGATTTTCTTTCTCTTCTGCACTTTTTCCTCGCAGAGAAGTTTTAGGTAACAACGGTTATGTCTGTTAAAACTAAAAAAACAAAAAATCAGTGAATTCATTTCCCGATGACACTTTGGGCTCCTATTGAAAGAAGCAATAATCGGACTGATAGGAGCCCAGTTGAATTTCGTCTGTCAGTTGGATATTTCTGACTTGTTCAACATCACTAGTGTGTGTGTCATCGCAAATATATTTCATGTATATAAATATAGTGTACATGTCCCTTACTCTCGGATTGCGTGGGTAGGTGTTCTGATCGTCCATACGTATTGCTAGTGCTACCCTGGTTTTAAAGAAGCAATTACAACCAAGCATTTGTTGAACGTCAAAGGACAGGTAGCCCTCTTGTGTTATTCGGCTGGGAGCGCATCAATTGAAAAAAACAGCCAAGCTGCCTCTCTGAAAGTAAGTGGCTCTACAACAGTTGCACCATCTGCCATATCATTCTTTATACGAATCATGTCCCTACTAGTTGGTTACGTCCAGCAGCAGTGGGTTGAGAAGTTCTCCCCGTTTTGGTTTATTGTTTGCATGGGTTCAGGGATTTCTGCAAACATCCTATATCAGTTCCCATATCCGGCACAGTGGCTACAACGTTGCTCGTACATATTCTTTGCCATCGTCTGCATGGCGTTCGTATCATTGCAGGTGATCACTCTGGTGCAATGCATACAATACTTTAAGCACTCGCACACAAGAAAGTACTATTGTTGGAATACTTTCAAAAACATCGACAACAATGTGTTTTGGGGCACCTATGCGATGGGTCTACAAACAATCGTGAATTACATTTTCCTCATTGCATCGAGCGATACAGTGATCAACACGAGACACGCGAAACGATTGATGTATGTGGTTTACATTTTGTGGTGGTATGATATTGCAGTGTCACTCATGATTGCGTGGGGTATCACTTTCATCATTTGGAAAGAGCATAATAAGTCAGTTGGTGAGGCTAACGACGTAGAAAAGAATGATTCCAAAGAAATAAAGGTAATGAGAGAGGGATTGCAAACGTTCTTGTTGTTACCGGTTATCACACTAGTGGTTGCGTGCTCTGGAAGTGGTATCTTTACCATGTCCACGTTATTTACCGATACGTTTGGACGGAATATACAGTTGCTAACATTGGTCATTACCTTTTTGATTTGGTTGCATGCCATTGCATTCGTGGGCATTATATTAGGCATATACGTCTGGAACTTGTACGTTAATAAGTTGCCAGAAGCCAGCAAGGTGTTTTCTTTGTTTCTCTGTCTTGGTCCAATGGGGCAAGGTGCATTTGGTATAGTTTGGCTCACAAAGGACGTCAAACTGTACGTTGATTTATACTACACCATTGACCCCAACGCAGATCTGGACGGGTACATTGCAAAAGTTGCGGTCGCGTGGTCATTCCAAATCTTCGGACTTATTGTCTCATTACTCTTATTAGCGACCGGATTCTTCTTCACCTTCTTATGTGTGGTTGGAATACTCTCGCATGCTAGATCCAGCTCGAAAATCTACAAGTACCGGAAATCCTGGTGGGGCATGACCTTTCCGTTAGGAACTATGGCCATTGGGTGTCGAGAATTTTACTCACAATTCGACCCATATGTTCCACTGACGGCATTTCGTGTGGTGAGTGCGATTTATTCTGTGGCATGTATTATCGTCACTACCACTTGTTTACTCTGTACCGTTAAAGAAGTGGTGCAGCAAGGGTCAACCTTCTTTTTCGAAAGTCATCAACCTAACTCTAGAATCAACAGAAAAGTCGACGATTTCAATTCCCAAAGCACCTCCTCATTGGATTAAAGATCCTTACCATTAGCATTAAAAAATAGCATTCAACATTAGCACAACTTAAACCCTTTCAAAAGACATTTGGATCATCACGTTCAACACTGTGACCAATTATAAATTGGACTTATTCAATTTGATTTACGTATCCTAACATATTATTTATTACCAAGCGCCTAAAAAGTCTTCGAGCATAATCTTAATATAATATTTCAGTTAGCTCTTTCAATTTGCATTACTCATCAATCGTCAACCAGCTATAAATGTCCCGAAGCCGAAACTAACCTCCACATATAATCCAGTTCCAGGAATGAGTATATTGAAACTTTATAAAACTGTCCATTTAGTGGCTCGGCTCTTGACCGTGACAATTCATGGTGCGGAGTGTCCCTGTCTCTGTTGTGGCTGAAAGCCCTTATAGTTTTACTGCAAAAACTGTAGTAGTAAGTTGTATTAAAAAGCAAGGTATGATTAATCATGAAAAACAGAATATAAAGTCAGAACAAAATTAATGCACAATTTAAGACGAGAATGCGTCAAAGAACCGCCTTCATAAACTGAAACCCACTTATCTAAACTCATTATTATATTGACGTTTGACACGGGTATGTCAATACGCAATTCAATTAATAGAATAATCATCAGAAGAACTATGTCCGATTCAGTAAGACACTACGATTACCTGGTTATTGGAGGGGGTTCCGGCGGTGTCGCATCCTCCAGAAGAGCTGCATCCTACGGTGTCAAGACCTTATTGATTGAAGGTCAGGCAATGGGTGGTACATGTGTCAATAAAGGTTGTGTTCCAAAGAAGGTCATGTGGTATGCTTCCGATTTGGCAACGAGAATCAGCCATGCCAAGAGTTACAATCTCTTCGAGAATTTGCCGTTAACAAAAGACAACCTAACTTTCAACTGGCCTGAATTCAAGAAGAAGAGAGATGCTTATATCCATAGGTTGAATGGTATCTACGAAAGAAATCTGACCAAGGAAGGTGTTGACTTTGTTTATGGATGGGCCCATTTCACCGAGGATGGAAAGGTTCAAGTAAAGAAAGCTGATAACTCCGTGGAAACTTACACTGCAGACCACATTTTAATTGCTACTGGTGGTCAACCTGTTTACCCAACTAAGGTTCCCGGTTACGACTACGGTGTCAGCTCTGATGAGTTTTTCGAATTGGAAGAGCAACCAAAAAAGGTGGTAGTTGTGGGTGCTGGTTACATCGGGGTAGAAATTGCTGGTGTATTCAATGGACTCGGCTCCGATAGTCACCTAGTTATTAGAGGTGAAACAGTGTTGAGAAAGTTCGATGATTCGATCCAAGAAACTGTCACTGACACATATATCAAAGAGGGTGTCAACATTCACAAATCTTCAAATGTCACCAAAGTGGAGAAAGATGAATCTACTGGAAAATTGAACATCCACTTGGACACTGGTAAGAGCATCGATAATGTAGATTCTCTAATCTGGACAATTGGCCGTAGATCTCTCCTAGGAATTGGTTTAGAACATATTGGCGTGAAATTAAACGAAAGAGACCAGATTATTGTCGATGAATATCAAAATACTAACATCAAGAATGTTTATTCATTGGGTGATGTCGTAGGAAAAGTTGAGCTAACCCCAGTGGCAATTGCTGCCGGTAGGAAACTGTCCAACAGACTGTTTGGCCCAGAAAAATTCAAAAACCAAAAACAAGATTACGAAAACGTTCCAAGTGTTGTATTTTCTCACCCAGAAGCTGGTTCCATCGGGTTGAGCGAACAGGAAGCAGTTGAGAAATTTGGTAAGGATAAAATTAAAGTTTACAACTCCAAATTCAACCCAATGTACTACGCATTGATGGATGAAAAGGACAAGATTCCAACAAGGTACAAGCTAGTTTGCGCTGGAGAGGAAGAAAAGGTCGTGGGTCTACACATCACCGGTGACTCGTCCGCTGAAATCCTGCAAGGATTTGGTGTTGCTGTGAAGATGGGTGCCACTAAGGCTGACTTTGACTCTTGTGTCGCAATTCACCCAACCAGTGCTGAAGAATTAGTGACTTTGTAATTAAACGATCGCCATTTCAGTGGTGCGTGTTGTTATACTAACAAAACGATTCAAAATTACTGGACACTCAGTACGTCGTTTTCATTATTAGTGGAATTGGACTTTAATTATGAACAATATTTTCTTTACTTATATAAGAAACTATTACTTAGAGAATAATTTATAGACTCTCCCTAAAAAGTACATTGATAAAAGCTATTAAAGCATAATGGGT
Organism: Kluyveromyces dobzhanskii; assembly: GCA_003705805.3. Classification (NCBI taxonomy): domain Eukaryota; kingdom Fungi; phylum Ascomycota; class Saccharomycetes; order Saccharomycetales; family Saccharomycetaceae; genus Kluyveromyces; species Kluyveromyces dobzhanskii. Next base: position 62,282 of record PPJP03000023.1, on the reverse strand, counting down.
TGGTTATAACAAAAGAGTAATGAAGGTATAAAAAGTTTAAATAAATTTCAATCGAAGAATATTGAAATTTGTTTAAGCCTTCAAAGAAGAAGCTCTTCTCTTTCTAACTTCAGCCTTTTCAGCCTTTCTTTCAGTCAATCTCTTGGCCAACAATTGGGCGTAGTCAGCAGCAGCTTCTCTTTGAGCTTGAGCGTTCTTGATCTTCAAAGCCTTTTGTTGTCTCTTTCTTTGCAATCTTTGAGGAGTAACCAATCTTTGGATCTTTGGGGCCTTGGTGTAGGTCTTTTCACCCTTGGTAACTTCTCTTCTGATAACGTAGTCACGGACATCGTCTTCCTTGGTCAAACCGAAGAACTTTCTGATGTTGTTAGCTCTCTTTGGGCCCAATCTCTTTGGGACAGTGTCGTTAGTGACACCTTCAATTTCTTGTTCACCCTTCTTAGTGATGATCAAAGCCAAAACAGCCAAATCTGGACCGACGATAGCACCTCTGACGGACTTTCTCTTTCTTTCACCGTTTCTTCTTGGTCTGTAACAAGAGGTACCCTTGGCCAACAACAACTTGACTCTGGTTGGCAACAAAACACCTTGCTTCATTGGGAAACCTTGCTTGTCGTTACCACCGGCAATCTTGAAGACGTAACCCTTGAACTCATCACCAACGGATTCACCATCAACTTCTTGACCGATTCTCTTCTCGTAGAAGACACGGACACGGTGTTCATCATCGATTTCAACGCACTTTTGAGTACCGTTAATTGGGTAAGAGATGTTCAACTGTTTAAATGTGTGAATTGTAAAAATTCGAGATTGTTAGTAAATTATTCCAGCCGGAGTGTTGTTCGAACGTAGTCGAGCTAGTCGGAAAAGCTAAACAAGTGGTGAAAAGTGTTAGATCTTCATGCTAAAAGAGAGAGTGCCGTGTTTATTGTCTGCAGAGAGAAAGTTCACTTTGCTGCTTCAAACGCTAACAACAACCGGTGCTTTGAGTATTAATTTATCGGTGCTCTATACTGTGCTTATTTGGTTCTCAATGAATACACGGAAACACTTGTCTACCTTCTGTATCTTTCAAACATCCTCATTCTTACGGTATGGAAGATACAAAGCCAATTCGCGGTTACACTGCTTGACCGATTACCTCATATTCCGTCATATAATGCTTTGATTCCCCACTGATTTAATCTCGATGGTGTTCACAACGTTGGATCACCTAATTGTTCTTATTTTCGCCTTCTCTCTTTTCAGGTGCATTTAATCCCACAAAGCTTGGTTCCATGACGCTTCGACTCCCACGTTCACTATATTGTCGTCTCACATACCTTCATGATGGCTTGGTTGTGCTATGGTTACCTATTCTTACTGTCCTATACAGGTGTTATGTCTTATAACGCAGTATATACTATTAATGCTTTCATGAATTTTCACATCTTCAAAGTGTGATTTTTGGAAAGTTGAGCTTGAAGCCAGGTTCGCCAAACTGAAACCGACTCAAAGAACAGGCGCAACCCAAACGGCGACGGCACCAACACACAGTCAAACCATACACAGGCTGAGAGCTCCTGCATACCAAACCAGACTGAACCAGAACCAAGTTGGAGTGTGAGTGTAAGGCTGCGAGATCCTCTGTGCAAAGGAGTGGGATTGCCGTGTGAGTTTGCGAAAGGATGGTAGGGGATGAAACGCCGTTAGGCAGGGGCCAAGGTTCCAGGCGGATGGTCTCCGCCTAGGTTTGAGATTCACCAGAAGGTGCTAGCAGGAGAGATTGGATCTTCCTCTGTTGCACGATGCCTTGCCAACGTGAGGATATATTTTCAAACTTTCGCTTTCCCTTTTTGAGTAATTGAAAAGTACATTGCGTTTGGAGATAAAAGATAAAATGTACTGATGTTTTAGCAGTCCCGAAAAAAGAACCCCACGTGATGTGCAACACAGACGACGAAGGTCATCGTTGCCTTCCGATTGCGCTGGTCCCAGGTTTATTTTTCTATTCACTTGCATACTATGGAGGTAGTTAGTTCAAAGGGTGGAAATGTCAATAAACTACTAATCAACCAAATTGTTTTCCAGCTCCGTTCAAACAACATGCCAAGTAGTGTTTGTGTTTGATTCTGATTTCGATGCATGCATAACAAACCAGCATTTAAGTTGTTTTATATATATATACATATATGTGAGTGTTACAAATGTACCGTTTTAGTATAACTACGTACAAAAGCTTCTGTTTTTCCAAATGTGCATTGCGAGAATGTCAAGGGTTCAATTAAAGAAGTGAAGATGTAATAATGTCAATATCAAAGTTATGAGAAAAATCAACGCACATTGGTTTGAATCTGATCAACAGTAGAAGTTGTAAACCATTCAATTGCGATCTCGTTATTGGTATGGAAATTTTTCGAGGATTCGGAGTAGTCTACCGTGATGTGAAAATAAAATCTCATATGAGCTTTCTAATCATCTGTTCGTTTATCTACTGATCCTTTATCCGATCCGTACGTTGTGGGGCCTGTTTCGCCGAAATTGAAGGTTCTACCAGTTGGTGTCTGATTAACATTGATGTAAGGTGATAGGCCAGGACTTCCATTATTTATGACGTGTTGTTGCTGATGCTGATGCTGTTGCTGATGTTGTTGCTGTTGCAGCTGTGATTGTTGGGAGTTTCCTATTGCCTGTCGCTGCCCGGTCGGAAGTGACGCCTGATTTGGTTGCGAGCCCCCAGGGTGTTGATTGGTCATTTGTAGATGCGGGAGGGTGCTGTTCGATCTTCCTACGGTGCTTGTATTGGGAGGGAAGGGCCATTCTTGGAACATTCCACCTATCGATGTATTAGGAGATTGTACAATTAAGTCATGCGCAAACTTGGACGGAAGAGAGCCTGTGAGCGGTCCTGAATTGTGATCTGCCGATGTTGCTGGAACTTGTACACCGCTTCGATTTTTTTGCTGTGAATTGTTCAGCTGAGTTCTCTGCTGCTGCATTTGGTGTTGCTGTTGAGCGTATTGCAACTGGCGTTGCATAATGTAGTTCTGTGGATTCTGTACTTGGAGCATCGAGGCTGCATTGTTTTGAGCCTGCAATGGGGTTGCAAAGTATTGTGGAACTGATGGTGATGCTACAAAACCCGAAGGTAACTCATTGTACAGGAAACCAGTGTTCGATGTGGAATTTGCAGAAGTTCTTGGTTTATCGCCAATGACAGGGCTGGATGACAAAGGTTGCGAGAGAACATTGGATGGGGTACGCTGGGAATCGGTGGCCGATTTGGGCTGTCCATCGCTGGTTACCGAGTCCACTTCATTTTTGATGGGTACTGTCGTATTGTTAGTCGGTATTTCAACTCTCAAAACAGGTCTCTTTTGTTGATGATGAGGTGGAAGCAGCTTTGACTGGGTAGGAGCGGCGTGTGCAGTTTCTTCAGTCGGCGAGGGTGTTTTGGTGCTACTCAACATTGTTCTCAAAGCAGTCATAGGTGACTGCACGCTTAGTTTCGATCCCATATCAGAACTGTCCTGTAAACGGGTCATGTTGTTTCTCGAAAATCCTGTATTGACCATCTGTGGTTGAATGACGGGCGTGCCTATCCTCGGTTCTTTAGAATTGTATAGATTATGGAATTGCCTTTGTACGTGTTCCTGTAATGGGTTGAACTTTAATCCAGTGTTCAGTTCAACTCCGGATGAATTTTGTTGCTTGGGTAAGGACGAACTCTTCAGATCCATGAATGGTGACTGTCTTGCTGACATCGAGTTCAGACTGGTAGCAGAGGCAGAGTGTGCACTTGTCATATTCATGCTGCTATCTATGCTTCTGGAGTCCGATCCGTTGTGGTGAATACCGTTATTGTTCGACGTTGAGAGATCAGCTGGACTTCTAACAGTATGGGTCCGACTCTCGTTATGCGCGGAGTGCAACTTCCGCGACTGTTTTTTGGACTTCTTACGGCTACCCAAAATCGAGGAAGAATCATGGTCATCCGCATGCGCTATACTGCCATTCAGGTTATCGTTGCTGTCATTTCCTACATCGTCATTGTCATCATCATCATCATCATCATCGTCATTGTTGTTATCGTCGTCCCCATCATCGTCGTCGTCTTCGTCTACCTCATCCACGTCCTCATCGTCATCGATATCGCGGTGAGCTCCGTTGCTCGTCGATCCTGCCGACACCGATGAAGACGAACGTTTGCTTCTGAGCTGTCTCTTCACGGGCCTCGAGTCCGGCGAGTCAACAGACGAAAGTCCTTCTAGCGCGCTGCCTGAGGCTGCTGCTGCCGCAGCAGCAGCAGCAGCATTCCTACTTGCCGCATTCCGCTTCCGACTAGGTCTAAGCACGACACGCTCCTTCTTGACATAATCGCCATAATCGGAGGGCTGTTTTATATCGTGGACCAGCTCATCGCTTTGATAATGACGAATTAAATCGTTTGTATCAACAGACGAAAACTCGTAAAACGTGTTGTTGTGCCCTAAGATTATAACCGCCACGTCAACCTGACATAGCACGGCCAGCTCGTGTGCCTTCTTGAACAAACCTGCCTTACGCTTGATGAAGGTCACTGTCCTATTTCGCTCATGCGTTATGGGTTCGATATTGATCTTGCGCCTACCCATGATGTCGCCTGAAGGTAATATCTATCGTGGAAACAGACGTGTGTACCGGATGAAACAGATCAAAAGATGTGGCCCAGCGTTCCGATTCAGTCTTAAGCGAAGCACCTCCCGTACAAGTCTCGTTCTTTCAAATCTTCCTTTCTAGTTTTCCAAAATCCTAAATTCGACCTTGAATCGCCTGAATATATCAACAACTTCTTCAGTATAATAAAAACCCTTGTTGTAGTAAGAAATCTAGCGGCTTAAATTCGAACTAGTAATGTATATGAAAAACAAAAAAAAAAAAAAAATACCAAAGAAGAGAGAGAGTGTGGGAAATAGAAATAGAGATAGAAATAGAAGTAGAAGACGAAGAATGGAAAATTAGTAATGACTATAATAGCACTTTTCCCAACACAACGAAGTCAGTGAGCGAATCGAAAGAGTGGCACGCGCGTATCTTGAGAATACGAAGAAAATTTTCGGAATGGAATACCCAGGAAACGGCTAAGAACCCTACTCCAGTCTTTACCTTTCTCTTTTTTTTCTCTGAACTATACGGAGTAAGATAGGTAGTTCTAATGAGTGAGATAATTTCGACATGCTAAAACTTGCTAAAAATAAATTTTTTGTAACAAACTTGTCTTCTCTGCCCAAGTGTAATTCGTGTAAAATGTATGTACGGAATGGAAATGGAATGGGGGTAGCTCTGGTACCGATGCGAGCACCGGAGACGGTGAGAATGGATAGGGTGGGAGTGATAGGCACGCAGTGCCTATCACCCGTATGTTACCGCCTGCCGATCCAATGCACATCCCGCCTCTCTTCCACTCTTCGAGTCACGTGCCGCGTTACCGTCCGTGGCCATATCGCCACAAGCGTCACACTCACACCGATAGGCGAGAAAGCCGCTCGCAACACGCAGAAAATAGAGATGGTCACGTGACGAGCCGACGCTACACGTCGCCTCCGGGTTATTTCATTTTCTGTTTTTGTTTTTTCTCTCGCAACCTACACAAAAAGCACAAAGAGTCCTGGTTGATTCTCGTTACGGCTACTACAGGAATTGCGGTGAAAAGTACGTAATTTACGTAATGGGTTTTTTTTTCGTTCTTGTTCTTGTGTTTCGGCGTAGAACGCTGCGCAACGGCCCACAGAGCTCGAAAAGCTCACTCGAAACGAATATTTGCTGTCGCAAATCGACTTTGCGGTGTGATCAATGTGCTTAGTTGTTCCATTGCAGAACTGGGTTCAGAAAAAGCAGGAACGCATTGCGCAGCGCAGTGCTCCAGTGGAGAAACGAAGCCGGCGCGCTCTGCCTGATTCTGTTTGCTATAGCTATCTGTGGTGCTTGTGATGCTCAAGCTGTGACGTCTACAGCTTATACCGCAGCAGGCTCTGAAATAACCGGAAAAAATATCTTGAGTATTATGTGTATGCAGCGTTTCTCTATTAGGGGAAAGCAACATTGTATGACTTTTGTATAAGAAAAAAAAAAAAAAACTGAAATGGGCTTGAAAGGCCCTGTTATAGTAAAGGATTGAGTTGGTTTTTGAAGAGAGAGGCGACGGGATTGAGTTTAGTTATGGATTATATAAAAAGGCCTTTATGATGATCGATTCCCTTACATAACGGCTGAAGATCATTTTTAGGAATTTTTCGCTCTGGTTAGCATACTGTCTGTTGTGGTAATCTTGCATTGGAAGAATATAGGTCAGCATTGTCTATAAAGTTTGCTTTTCAGTAGTAAATCGTCAAAGACATATAGTATCTTACACACACACACACACACACAGTTCAATCCTTTCACATCAATCATGGTCAAGACTTTAGCTACTGGACTCAACACTCCTCAGGAACCACCTAAGTTGGCAGAGAATGTTTTGGACCTTTTCTCGCTGAAGGGAAAGGTCGCGGTTGTGACCGGTGCCTCTTCTGGTATTGGGTATGCAGTTGCTGAAGCGTTTGCGCAAGCCGGTGCCTCGCTTGCCGTGTGGTACAATTCCAACGCCGAGTTGGTTGAGAAGGCGAAAAAATTAGCTGCCAAGTACAACGTCAAGGTGGTTGCATACCAGTGTCCAGTGACTCAAGAGGAAAAGGTGAAGAACACCATTGACGATATCGTCAAGGAGTTCGGCAGGATAGACATTTTCGTTTCCAACGCTGGTGTTGCATGGACTAAGGGTCCATTGGTGGAGGCTGCTGAGAATGGCACTGATACCGACGAATGGAACAAAGTCATGGGTACCGATTTCAACGGGGTCTACTACTGTGCCAAGTACGCCGGAGCCGTGTTCAAGCGTCAACAAAGTGGGTCTATGGTCATTACTGCATCGATGTCTGGTCACATCGTCAACATCCCCCAATTGCAGGCCTGCTACAACGCTGCCAAGGCCGGTGTCATACACTTTGCCAAGTCTTTGGCCGTGGAATGGGCTGGCTACGCGCGTGTCAACACCGTGTCTCCAGGCTACATTGCTACCGCCATTTCAAGCTTCGTTGACGAAGACCTGAAAAATAAGTGGCACTCTTTGATTCCAATGGGCCGTGAGGGTTTGCCTCAAGAGCTTGTTGGTGCATACTTGTACTTCGCCTCAGACGCATCCACATACACTACCGGTTCAGACTTGCTAGTGGACGGTGCGTACTGTGTGCTATAATAAACCTGAAAGTGGTTGAAAACTAAAATACTCCGCATCTCCGCCCGCCATATCTGGAATCAAACTAAAATTACAATACCAACGAACCTTATACATATAACATATACAATCACTACACCAGATACTTATGTATGTTTTCAATATCAACCTTGGGTTATTAGTCATTAATTTACACTGTATCGCATGTCGTTTCTCATTCAAATCACGAACACCCCTAAGCCCTGAATTCAATCAAACGCACGGGCATCAAATTTCACCATACTACACAGCGTTTTCGTGATCTCCGACGATAATCATTGGTTCCCTATAATTCCAGTAGCCGACCCAGTTTGAGTGATTTTCATAGCGGTCCTTCCCTACATTCCATCTCTCGTTCAATCACTTAAGTCACCTGGTTAGGATAAAACTGACACTGTTCTTTTTCTTTTCCATGGTGATGAAAAAAAATAACGATACACATTTCCTATGAGCCGCGTTCTACGGGGGATGTCAAATTTATTATTAGATAGACGTATGGAGATTGTTTGCGGATCGACAGGCACCTTTTCTATTGTCTACCCACCGTCATGAGCATTGCACCCTTCGAGGAATATTTTTGTTTTCGTTTCGGTAGTGGAACTTATATAAGGTAGCGTCTTGTTGGTAGCTTCTGTTAACTCGCACTTCATACAATATCTATACATTTTTCACTAGTATCGGATTATTTTGACATTAAAATAAGGCACTTAGCACAAAATTGCTAACATTCCGTAATATAATATCAGAAAGACCGCATATATCAAAGGAGAGTAAAACTTGAGCTATAAAATATCTAAACTATTACAAGACTGCTGAACAATGACGCTGAATTTGTTGAGTATATTCAGAGAATATCCAGCTCCACCAGAATCCGGGTTTTGGGGCGTTCCGACATCTACCATCGATTGGTGCGAGGAAAACTACGTGATATCCCCTTACATTGCGGAATGGTCCAACACGCTCACCAACAGCGGGTTTATCTTGTTAGCTTTGTATCTATTATACTCTTCATGGAAGAATAAATTAGAGACGAGGTTCCAGTTAATCTGTGCTGGTTTTGGTTTGGTCGGCATCGGGTCGTGGCTGTTCCATATGACTTTGCAGTATAGGTATCAGTTGCTAGATGAGTTGCCCATGGTGTATGCAACGTGCATCCCTGCATGGAGTATCTTCTGTGAGGAAATTGACGTGGCAACGTCAAAGATCAAGTCTCCAACGAGGAGAAAGCAATGGACGGTTGGTTTAACCATATTCATGGGAGCTAACTTGCTTACTGCTATATACCTCATTTTCAAGGATCCGACCATTCATCAAGCCGGATATGCGTTGATCAATGCCATAGTCATCTGGTTCGCTTATAGACTCACCTCACAATTTGTAGACGATCCAATAGCGAAGCGTAACTTACAAAACGCTATGTTACTCGGTATCTGCTTATTTTTGACCGGATATTTCGTCTGGCAACTTGACGTCCATTTTTGCAAGTTTTGGATTACTATCAGAAGGTCCTATTTGAGATTACCACTAGGTGTACTACTAGAATTGCATGGATGGTGGCACTTGCTTACCGGTCTCGGTGTCTACTTCTACATCGTCTATTTGGAGGGCCTAAGAATATATGTTCACGGAAAACGTGACGAATATGAAATGATCTGGAGATGGAAAGTTTTACCGGAGGTTGTCCTTAAAAGCTCCTGTATACGTACACCTTATTCACGCGAGCTCTTCGGATCATCCGTGTTATTGTCGAGCCATCAATTGGAAGATAGAAGCAAATCAGAATAGCTTCACCGATCTTTATGTCACATTCCCCGTGAGTCATATTCCTATTTATTAAGAGTCAGTTTTTTCCATCGCAGTTTCGTTTGTCTGCATAATGAAAGAGTCTATCCGGGTTGCTCTTTGTTTCTGTTTTCAAGTTGTACCGCTGAGTCATTCCTGGTTTAGTGCGTCAGATCTAAAATTATAAGTCTTCGTATCTATGGGCTGCCTATTTGTATTTTCACGATTTCCATCTTTTCAGTACCGTAGTGTCCCTAAAAAAAACGGCCTTAAAATCTGTATATATTCAGTTATGTAGTGGACGTCTATTTACATTTACCCTTTAAATCAACTTGGGTGTTTAATTGTTATTGTTCAATCTTGGAATCTATACTGAGAATATTTAATACCTTTACAAAACTTGCTGTGAGCTTGGACAATTATGGCAATCCCACCTTTGTACGCTTCCTCAAGCGGTGATTTCAGATCTGACACATTCACTATTCCAACGCAAGATTTCTGGAATCAAGTGCCCAAAGCCTCCTTAGGTGATTCAATCAATTTGGAAGACACAGATACCTGCTTATTAGAGGCCAAGATTTCCGAAGAGATTTTGGGGGGAACACTGTTCAACAATGAGAAATCCCAGGGGCTATTTTGCATGTCTACTACAATGGCAAACCAAATCGCTATTCGTTCGCATTTGAACTTCGCACCACCATACTCTGTACTGTGTGACCGCAGAGCACACATCTTTGTCGATGAATGCGCTGGAATTGCTGTTCTTTCACAAGCTTTAGTGATGCCCACAGCAGCCAGAAATGGTTGTTACCTGACACTAGAGGATATAAAAGAGAACTATGTTCCTGACATTGGCGACATACACCTAGCTCCGACTAGACTAATATGTCTAGAGAACACTTTGCATGGTATGTGTTTCCCCTTGAAAGAGCTTCAAAGAATCAGCGAATGGGCACATTCGCAGGACATCAAAATTCATCTTGACGGGGCCAGACTATGGAACGCGGCAGCAGCCTCATCGCAGCCGGAAACTGAACTAGAGTACATGCACAAGGTTTCTAATTTGGTAGATTCCGTATCTTTGTGTTTATCGAAATCCGTCGGAGCACCAATTGGCTCAGTTCTAGTGGGTTCATTAGAGTTAATTAAGAGAGCAAGGCATATTCAAAAGCAGCAAGGCGGTGGTATTCGACAGGCTGGATTTATTACCAGAATTGCAAATTACTGCGTTGATCTTAACTTTCCAAAAAAAATCGTCGAAGTCAACAATGCTACGAAAAAGTTCTGGGAGGATTTATATGAAACATTGAAGGAACAACATCAGTTTGAGTTGGTCTTACAACACCCTGTTGAAACGAACTTCATATTCGTGGATTTAGCAAAATCTAAGATATCACTTGACGTTTTCTTACAATTCGGCAAAAAGAATAAAATTGAACTATGGGATGGCAGGCTAGCCTTCCACTACCAAAATATTAACCAAGAGGGATTGAATAGTTTAAAACAAACTTTCATCGATGTTGCTGGTTTCTACAAAGAAAACGAATACGTTTCCGAAGAACGCAGTGCCAGAATTTATTAATCCAACCCTTTAATTTGAGTCAATACATACAACCAAATGCTAAAAAAAATAAATAGACTATACTATATACTGTTAGATGATTAGTTCGGAAAATTCCTATTTCGAACAATAAATATTAATGAAACTTGGTTGAAAATTAACATTCCTCGAGCAGCTGTTTAGACATGTACGGACCATCCACTCCATATCCAAGCTTAGCATAATAATTTCTAACACCAACACCTGAGATGACAGATATTTTCTCGGACCCATGCTCTTCTCTGGCGATCTTCTCTGCTTCTTCCATCAACAGAGTACCAAACCCTTGATGCTGAAATTTACGCGGATCTCTAGAATGTAAAGGAACAACGGAACCATAGACATGCAATTCTCTCACGATGGAGGTTCTTTGCGCAGTGAATTCTTTACGGTATGTATATTTTTTAGAAGCCTTCCTCAGTCTCAATAGACCGATTAAAATATCCTGCTTTGGATCTTCGTATGATAAGAATGTTTCCCAGCCTCCGTTGGCGTAATAATCTCTTCTAATAAGTTCAACCTGATCAGGTTGAACTTTATGATGGACTTCTTGGATACCGACTTCTCTGGTACGAACATCTCTTGAGGTGGTACCGAAATCCTTCATTCTAGCTAATGCTAACTCTCTGAGGTTACCGTTATCAACACCAGATGTAACAAGCGGCATTGGGATATCTCTTTGCACACGGTAGATTCTTGTCCAAGGAGGTACGAGAGCCATAATACGAGCGACTAAATCAACCAAAGCATTCGCATTATACGATTTATATCTACCAGTTTTCCAAAGCTCGTACAAACCGGTACCTCTGATAACCAAGGTTGGGTAAATCTTCAACCCATCTGTTCTAAATGCAGGATTCTCAAAGTATTCTTTGAATTGTTCAATATCTCTTTCCATACCCACGTTTGGCAAATCAGGCATCATATGAGACACAATCTTATAGCCCGCATCCTTAGCAACAGCAAATGTCTCACAAACAGACTGAACTGTGTGGCCTCTATTTGTGTCTCTTGCAACATCTTCATATAGAGATTGAACCCCGATTTCCAGTCTAGTACAGCCGTACTTCAACATATCATCCAGATGTGTCTCTGTGCAGTAATCAGGTCTGGTCTCAATAGTGATACCAACACACTTTGTCAATGACTGCTGGGAGTATTGAATGGCTTCATCTATATCGTTACCATTGAAGCCGGATAACGCGTTATGCAATTTCACAATGAAATTTTCCCTATAATCTTTGGGCAAAGACATGAACGTTCCTCCCATGATAATGTATTCAACTTTGTCGATAGAGTGACCCAACTGTTTTAACTGTTCTATTCTACCACGAGCTTGCTCGTAGGGATCGTAACGGGCTCGAATAGCACGCATAGACGTAGGCTCATACCCTGTGTAGGACTGTGTAGAATATTCAAAATCCGAATCTGGACCACCAGGACAATAAACACAAATATTACCGGTGTATGCAATATGAGGACAACGATGTGGTTTACACATAACAGCTACAACTGCGATACCAGATGCTGTCCTCACAGGTTTGGCCTTTAGCTTTGGCAATAAGTATTTCTTGTGCTGATCAGGAATGGAATTGATAATGTCTGTCAACCTTGGTTGTTGCTTCAACTTGTACTTCTTCGAATACCTGGTAATCAGCCCGTTCAAGTTCACTTCTTTGTTGGCACCACCGGTCAAAGAGTTGATTAACTCGACAGTGATATCAGAACAACATTGCAAGAAACGCTCCTTTTCTGGCGCTAGCTTTTGCTTGTTGTTCTTAGGACCCTTACCTTTACGTCCCATTATGTCTACAAAAAAGTTCCCTTCGACTAAAATATCTTTACAAGATACTTTACCGACTAATCCTGATAAATGAACCCCGAAGTTGGTATGTGTTGAGCAGCTGGTTTTTGAAACTACAGTTCATCTCATCTCATCTCATCTCAACTCATCGGATCGCATTGCAGTTGATAGTTTTTTATTGAAATTCGTTAAACTAGCTGGAATCGATCTTTGTCGGGGTAACGTGTAAATTCGTACTACATGATCACAAAGTACATCTCCCGTTCTTGTTTACAGTATGAGGTTAACGATTCAATTATGCTTGTAGTATTAATTGTTAGTGATCTGTTTAAATGGAGGGGAACGAGAGGTAACAACAAGATTGTCGATAGCAGTTGAAGATAAGGTACCACAGACCACATAGTACAGTCTCTGGCATCTCACCGAGCGAGGCATTTTATCGATCGGCTTTTCGTCACACAATTTACCACTGAAGTCGAGTATTCAATACGGATAGCAGTTATGGGTCCTGAAGCTAAGAAAAGGAAGAATCACAAGAAAAAGCTGAAGCTGAAGCAAAAGAAAGCCTTACAACATGCGAACGGTTCTCAGGATGAATCTTTAGAAGCTTCTCAAACAACGGATAGTCACATAGAGTCCTCTGTGGAGCCAATGTCTTCTACTGAATCTGCATATCATGAGAATTCGCAACCTGAAATTACAGCAGCACACGAGATTCAGGAATTTATAAATGCTGAAGACGTCCCAGAAAAAGAGGAATCAGTCGACATATTTCCAGCAGCTCAAGCTGTAGATACGTTAGCCCAGTCCACTATCTTCGATTCCCTTGTCCAGGATCGAGCGCCCGATGTACTGGCCGCCGATGTAAAATCTTCGAATTCCATTGACCTAGACAGTACTGGATTGATTGAAAAGGCCAACACGAATGATAACGACGACAATGATTTGTTCACCAACGAAAATTCCTCTAATGAGCCAATGCCATGGGACGAAGAACCAGCCATGAGTACAGTGGCCGTTACTAATTCATCAGAGGTGCCAATTGAGTCAGCTCCAATAGCCGATCCAGTAGATGAGCTATTTGGCAATGACGATGCTATCGAAACTCAAGAAGTGCCATGGAAAGATCAAATAGTACTAGAATGCTTACCGCATGCTTTCAACAAAGCGTCTAATGAATCAGATCTGCCAGAGGAACATGACATCCCCATCAGCAATGTAAACGATGTCTCCCCTCCTACTTCCAATGATGAGCAAAGCACAAATAGGATCAATAGTCCAGAAGACAACGGAAACTGGGCCAAGAATACGACCCAGACATCATCTCCTACTAATGAATCACAGGGAAACTCAAATTTGATAAACATTGACACCCTTTTAGATGACGATGAGGAAGACTTTTTACCTTCCGATAATGAATCAAATCCTACCGAAACTTTGCAAACAGGTAAGGAAACTGGTCAAGAGGGAAAACCTGTTGCAGTAACAAGTGCTCCCGAAAGCTCAAAAAATCAAAATACCACTTGCCTTGATGATTTATTCAAATCTGATGGAATCGATGGCTCTGATGAGGGGAACTCCTGGTTGAACGATGATAGCGATAAATCTGAACCAGCCACAATTCGTGATGATGCAACCAAATTTTCATTTTTGGAGAATGATGATGACTTGTTAGACGATGACGATGAGAGTTTACTAGATTCTGATGAAGAAGTATTCATTCCACAAACACCGGCTAATAACGGTCTACAACAGCAGCAGGTTCCGAAGAAGAGCTATGTACCCTCTGAATCTTCTTTCGCAATGCACCCTTCGAATATTGCATACAGCGCGCAGGTGAACCTGTACTCCCCTCAGGCATCCTTGTTGCCGAATAGTATTTCTGCAGAACTGCCAAACTTTTCGCAAAAGTCGTCTCACTCGTATCCTGTTAGTACCGAAGTTCCGGCAACAGTGGCACCCGGAATTGTTAAACCAAAATTGATAAACAATTCAAGCTTGACTCAGTCTTCTGTACAAGTTGTCAAAGAGCTACATAAAAAGCTTGATGAAGAAAAGCACAAAACTGATGCGTACGATTTCCCATTAGACTTGGTAAAACAGGAAATCAAGCGCGGAAAACCTGTACATGTTGGTAGCCCTCTTCCCTCTATGAGACAACCAGCCTTTCCTACTACAACTTTGGAAAAACCAAGCGGGCCTCCTCCGATTAGGCCACAGTCAAGCGCCTCAAACGGTTCGCAAAAACCTTTCTACGCCGAACTTCCGATTCCTCAAATGAAGCCCACACGAGCAGCACCAGTTCGGGTTTCATCTCAAAATGATTACAGCGCTAAGCCGATGTCACCATCACAGTCCTATTCTGTTCCAAGTCAAAGGAGAACAAGCGTAGACCCACCGGTGAATCCGTATGCACCTAAACACAGCACCGCATCAATGTTACCTGTAGCCTTGCCAAACGCCATTTCACTTGGTCCCAACAACACGGCGCCTATTATAGGTCAGAATTTACAACCTGCACTTCCTGATATGAACGGTAGTGGGTTGCCTCCAGGGGCTAAAAATCATAACCCATACGCACCTCCTTCAAAACCTTTGCCCCAAAATTCCTTCAAAAGCACGTCGTACCAACCCGGACAACCAAGAACTGATAGGAGAATGACAAATTCTTCTGTAGGGAGTGGCGATTCGTTCTTACATCATGGCCCTCCCATGCTCAACGTTGCGACTAAACAATCCAATGAATACAATTTTCCACCTCTACACGTGAATACTACTAACCTGCCAGTGCAAGAACAGCATACAAAACGCGATGCCCATTCTACTGCGTCAGTGGTTTCTCCAACTCCATCTTCATCCGCCAATCCAAGGAGAACACATGCGCGTTCGAACTCCAGCGTATATGCACCAGCGAATCACGCTCACAGTAGCAAGTACGCACCAACAGTTCATCCACAGTTTCAACAACAGCAACAGCAACAGCAACAGCAACAGCAACAGCCGCTCTCGACCAATGGATATGCCCCCTTCCTTCAGGCCCCAGTGAATAGTTTGGGTTATAGCAACTCGCACGTTCAACATCCAAGCCAACCTGTTACGTCTACTGTTCAGACAGGGAATCAAGGGAAACACCTGCCCGAGCAAGCAGATAATATTTACATTTTGAAGCGCCAGTTCCCGATTTTCCATTGGGGAAAATCATCTAAAGTTGTAATTGGGCTACCTAATTCCCAAGATTATGTATCTGCCGTGGAACCCAAATTAGATTCTGTCAGCATCGTTTCATATGACTCAATCTTGAATCTCAACAAAACTCTTGAACACTTTCCAGGTCCTTTGGTCAAAGGAAAGACGAAAGCCAAAGACATTTTAAAATGGTTAGATGCCTACATAGAGGAAAAGAATAACCAACAGGCTGACGACGAATGTATCCTGTCGGAACTCTTAAAATTGCGATTAGATTCATCTTGGAACCTAAAGGCAATGTCTAAAGCAATTTACGATTCAAGTTTATTACTTCCTTACCTGTCCCAGCCCTTCAGTATCACGATTACACCCCCAAATGCCCATAAACTTGATTCAACTTCGCTAGTTAGAGTTCTGACACTATTACAAACGGGCGCTCATGACGATGCTTTAAGCCTCTCTTTAGCCTCAAAGGATTATGCCATGGCATTGCTGTTGGGTAGTATTTTAGGGAAAGACAAATGGTCTTCTGTAGTAGATCAATATTTGACTCAGGAGTTCGAACAAAGCAACGACAACGAGGTATCATCAATAAATTTATTGTCGACAATTTTCCAGGTTTTCATTGGAAACTCTAAGAAGGTTATTGACAGCTTCAAGCTGGATCCTTTAAAGTTGGAGTGGTCATTAGGCAACTGGAAACTTCTAATTGCTTGCGTTCTAAATAACTCTGAGCAAATATCTTCAAATGGAGACGTTTCACCACTTGTGGTGGAATTTTTACTCCAATTTGGAGAACTTCTTATCAGCAAAGGATTGTCTGTTGCTGCTTCTATTGCTTTCATAGTTGCTGATATTCCAATATCTAAAAACCGTTTGATTCCATCATCTTCGACAACATTTGAGTATATCGGGAGTCCAAATTGTTTTGAGAGTATCATACTTTCAGAGATCTATGAATTTACACATGATTCTAAAGACGGATCTTTGTCTGCGTTCACGTCCTTGATACCACAGAAAATCGTTCATGCAGCTGCTTTGAGTGAATATGGATTAAACAGCGCATCCACAAAGTACATGGATGCTGCCCAGAGTATGCTAAAGCTATTACCTAAAAATTCCGAGATCTCTTTACAAACAGTGCACTTCATAGATGCCCTAAGCAATCAGTTGTCATCTAGCAATGTAGGATGGCTAGGAAAGCCTAAATTGAGCAGTGTATGGGGTCAATTAGACAAGTCATTCAACAAGTTTATTGGTGGTGACACAGATATCGACGAACCAGAAACTTCAAGAGTTGAAGAAAAAGTTTTCGAAAAATTCACGCCGACCTCTTCGAGGAATCCATCCATGGTGGATTTATCCCAAGCTGCACCCTACTCCACACCTGCTTTAAATCGCTCTCATACTAGTCAACTATTGTCAAACAATGCTTCTATGATCAAATCTTCTGCGAAGGCTTTGGCGAATACGTCATTACCGAGTAGAGAAGTCAAATCTAAATACGGCCCCCCACAGCTCAGTACTACGAAGCCTGCATCTACAATTGGAGAACTGTATGGTAGTGCTTCTAACATAGAAGCGCCGAATTCCAGTACTTCCACTCCGAATGTAAAAAATTCAGCAATATATGAACGCCCTTACGCCAATGAAAAACCTTCGGTTTCGACAACTTTCGAGCAATTTCCACCAACGAACGGAACATCATCGTTAGCACAACCACACGCTGAGAATTACAACAACCAGAAGCTCATAGAGCGCAACTCTTCGGTGTCCGCACCTCACGAGTACCTAAGAAAAACACACAATCATGTGCCATACTCTCCGTCTGTATCTCCGACGATCATGTTACCACAGCTGAGGAAACATCAATCTTCTGATATTGCCAAAACTCTGCCTCTGGAAACTCTGTTCGATGATACAGTCACCTCAGAACTGACTGCAGAATCTGCTCGAACTGCTGTTGATAAGCAAGTGCACCCAGCTGAACACCAGGAGCACTCGACTGTTGACGAAATTGTGGAAGAAATCGACAACGAAATTGATGCGGAATTGGATGAGCTACAGCAATCAGAATTCTCAGATGATAATAATTCGGAGGTAGCTGGACAGGAGGTACTCGCCGAACAACAAAAGACTTTTGATGATGATGAAACTCCCGTTGCGGAACTGAGAACAATTAATGAGCAACTTTTAGCTAATGAAGTTCGGCAAGGAGGCAGAAATAACATATCTGCCGTCAACTCTCACACCGTAACATTAGAATCACCCAACACTTATTCCCCAGTCTCTACGGTTTTCTCTAAAGTTACTGCACCAAAAATGGCAAAAACGGATGAGTTAGGAACAATCAACCCCTATGCTCCTAAGGTAAATACAAACTGCGGTCCTCAAAATAGTAAGAGATCATACAATCCATATTCGCCTAACTCTGCATCAAGAAGCCACTCATCTACATCTCAACCCCAAGTATCGACACTACCTTCTAAAAGCGGTATAGATGATGTTTCGATAACAAATGCAGATCACGAACAGGAGTCCACAGCGTTCACATATGGGAGTTACGGACCATTAACCCAAAATTCGAAAGCGCTTGATCCGTATTCGCCAGCAGCACAGAATAATGAAAGCAAACCACTCTCACCTGTGAAAAGTTTCTCAACTCCTACAAACTATGTCAGGGAAGAAAGCAACACTGTAAATGCTCAGTCTCATGGCTTGCCTCCACATCTGTATGATGGTGGCAACACCTTGCCTCTGTCTGAGATAAAGGATCCTGTTATAAGGCCAGTACAGACGTCGAACTTCTCGGCACATATTGTCGATGACACAAATACAGAGGAATACTACGACGATGTTGTCGACGACACAGAAGACGAAGATGAAGATGCAGGAAGCGTTGATAAGCAACATATTGCAGGTAGGGGTGAGATAACACCCGAGGTTCCATCGACGATAGACCAGAAGCCAAATGCAGAAGATGAAGTCGAAAATGCCAGCGAGGACGAGGATGACAAAAAAGACCAAAATAAGAAGAAAGATCAACCATCAAGCGGATGGTTGGGTTGGTTCAAAAAGGATCCAAACGAGAAAAAGCCAATAAAAGCAAAATTGGGAAACAAAAACAATTTCTATTATGATGAGAACCTGAAAAGATGGATCAACAAAAATGCCACTGAAGAAGAGAAAGTGAAATTGGAATCCCCTCCTCCACCGCCTCCTCCAGTAGTAAAGCGTAAGCTATCGAAAACCCCGGAAATAAAACCTCGTCAAGGCTCAATAATGGGTGGCCCCGCGTTGCGGACTGCCCACGCTGTAATGCCTACAAATCCTTTGACAGGTAAACCGCTGGATCCTGTAAAAGACTTCACGGATAGCGCTTCTTCGAAGCCTGAACCTGCTGCACCTCCCTTACCGTCCATGGCGAATAACACTGTTCTTTTGTCTGGTCCAAAAGCGAATGGCCTTGATGACCTAATGGCTCTGACAGGAGGCCCTAACGTTGCACTTTCAACAAGAAGGAAAAAGAAATCAACTAGAGGCTATGTTAATGTCATGGAAAACATGTAAAATTTATTTCTACTTGATCATTTTGGAGGTTCAGCTACGATAAGTTTTTGATACCTACTTTGTATGCAGTATCTAAATATTTTACACAGTAGTGGAAGCACTACGGCTTCGCAGAAAGAAAGATTTTAGAAATATACGAACGTTGTTTACCCCGCTATTTACATGTTGTGTTTGAAAACAACGTCATTTGATCACCGAGTTGTATTCAATTAGTTCTTTTTGGCTAACTGTTGAACCCTGAACAAATCTCCATTGACCTTCATTCTCTCAATGACAATTTTGTTTGAGGTTTCGCTATCTTTCGGCAATTTAGCGTCTACCGAGCTTTCGAAAACAGAACCAGTTAGTAAAATATCGTTTGTGCTAGCATCGCAGAGGAAGGCAATGTAATCCACTACATCTCTGTCTAGTTTATCTGTTTTTCCTTTTTTTTTATCGAACTTGACCAATCTTTGTTTGGTGTCAAATTTATAAATAAGCTGAATGAGCTCAACAGGACGACCGGGAATCATCATAGCTTGGGTCGAAACCAACTTTGGCACTTCGTTGAACTTTATTAATTCCCAATCCAAAGTAACATTCGTTGGAATTTGCTCGGCTCTTGCAGTCAACGCTTCATCCACCCAGATCGAGACTTGAGGTTTGATCTTGTTTAGCTCTCTTTTGGCGAACGCCTCATTTACCTTGACATATGTTTCGATCGCTTTGTTTTTCCACAGCAAAAAATTTGGTTTATATCCCGATTGATAACGGAACAGCGCCACTTGGATAGTATTCATACCCAATGTGTAGATCTTTCTAATCATGACATTGAAATAGTTCACAGGGGAAGTAATCAGATTTGGCACGTTTTTCCCAGAAGGTGGAATGTATACTTGGTTTGCAACACCCATATGGCGCGGGTTGAATGGGGCGGGCTTTTTTACGACACCATTCGCATTTAACAGCCTATTATAACTACTAAAGTAACGGCTTCTCTTCCCTAATAATTCAATAGACTTCATTCCTCTTGATGAAAACATAGTTTATCCATGAATTATATCAAAGTCTGCACTACTGGGAACAAGTTATGTTTTTGTGATCAGTTTGAAATACCAGTACTTGATTGTAACTGATGTGTTCAGTTGTAACTCCGAATCATAGTATTACATCGCTCAACTACTTACTATATCAAGATGTACTGTACTTCGAAATTTTTCGAGGTCTCCCTACATAATCATTTTGTACGTTTTGATAATTTCAGAATTATGTATTTGACAACTGCAGGCATGTATCCACATCATCAACGTTAGGACAAGAAAAGATCAAAGGAATGAATGACGCCGAGAGTTGAGAAAAATAATCTAAAGTCTCAAATAAACGTCAAAACAATTCCGAGCTACCCCGTAGCAGTTTCCTTTTCGAGTCGCTCACAATAATAGATTATGAAAACAGTGTTACTTCCACTAAAAATTAAGGATACTGAAAACGTCAATTGGACAATAGGGTTGGTAAACTATTTGAAAAAGTCATACGGATCGAGTCAATGGTCTATTTTCTACGATGAGGATAAAACTAAGGCAATTGATGCCTGTAGGACAACAGCCAACTCAGACCTTGCACCTGAGTCTTTATTAGAACAGAATTATAAGTATGCTGCAATTTTGGAGCAAATTTATCTGAGACTAGGGGCTCATAGTAGCTCTTTAAAAATCGAATTCACGTGGTATGAAGCCGAATACAGATCTGGATTGGCAGGTAAGAAATTCAAGCAGCACACTGTTGTGTTTGAAAAGTCTTCCATAATGTACAATATTGGTGTTTTACTATCTCAAATTGCTAAGAAAAAAATGGCCGATGATTATAAAGGTGCCATCCCATATTTGAATAGAGCAATGGCTTGCTTCAGTTACATGTCTAATAACTTTTTGAACTCCCCGTCTATTGACTGTGCTGCAGAAAATACATCTTTTCTCGCCACTTTGTCACATGCGGAAGCTCAGGAACTGTTTCTACTCACACTTGTCAATGGACCCGACGCCTGCAAACGAGCATCCTTGATTAGTAAACTTGCTCATACAACCATGAATCTGTATGCAGAATGTGAGAATTTTTACGATCAAAGTTCAACAAACTTTGGGTCTAGTCAGTACGGAGAGGAAACCTGGAAGGATATTATAACTTTTAAGGTACATTTGTACAGGGCGATAACAACTTACAACCACATGAAAGTGCTCGAGGAAACGCACAAGGTTGGAGAAGCCATCGCGTATGGTAAAATCGCCGCAAAAGAAATAAAAGAAGCTGTTTCCTATAAAACATACGTTAATGATGAAATTGACCCGACTGGCTTGAAAACAATTATAGACGAGACTGTCAAGAGTTTGACGAAGGATAATGATTTCATTTATAATGACGCGATACCTGCAAGTGTAAGCATAGAAAATATCAAAACCATGGATGCTGTGAAGCCGGTAACATGGGAAGAACAGTTAAGCGGATATATCGACGGTGTAGCTGATCTTTGCAACGGTGCATTCAAGGGTATAGTTCCAATGGAAGTTTACGAGAATGAGAGTATCTATTCAGAGGAAAAAGCGTCATTACTGAGAAAGGAAGTCGATAACGCAGATACTGCAGATTGGGAATATCAGTCTTTTATTGAATTCACTGACTTGCCGAAACTAGTCAAAGATTTGGAAACAAAATACGCAAACGGTAGCAATGGTTCTCTAAATGATCCTCAATTTGATTTGATGAAGCAGCAGATACGTTCCTGGGCCAGCGTCATACAAACGAGTAAATTCAAAAATGTAAGCGAACAGATGCAAACTATCGTGAATAAAAGAAATGAGATTCTTTCCATGCTATCCTCTATTTCTGCTGATCAAAGGGACAATGCCTTGAAGATAAAAACATCTTTACTTCAGGCATCTCAGTCCGACGATAAAATTTTTGCATCCATAAATCCGTATCTGGAAGAAATTAATTTGTTAACAAATAACCAGCTATTGTGGAAGATTGTCGATAAGCTTCAGATAAAGAGTAACGAACCAAGTTTATTGGATCTTGATGATTCGAAAAACCAACAAATTTTAAAGATACTTGATAATATTAAAGAGAATCAAGACACACTCCGGTTACTAAAAGAAGAACGCTCAAGGAATTTAAAGGATTTCAAAGCCAGTTTGAACAAAGATGACATCACACAAAAGCTTATTTTACACACCGGAAGAACGAAGAAGGAGATGAAAGCGGTCTTTGAGGAAGAACTTAACAAATTTAAGCCGCTGAGCACGCGGATTGAAGCAACTATCTTCAAACAAAAGAACATGATAAACGATACCAAAATCAAGTTAAACGAGGTTTTCGAACTGACCGGTGTGCAAGATACCACGCTGGAACAGAAAAACGTTCTGAAAGACAGACAAGAATTTTTTAGCAAGATTGAAGCAGCCTACAGCCAGTTCACTACGTACAGTTCAGACTTGCCCAAAGGTCTCAGCTTTTACGAAACCTTATTCAATATGACCAAGGATCTGAGTGTTGCATCGTCCGGAAGGCAATCCTTTGACTCAGTAGATTCTAACTTATTACCACCCAACGTACCACAAAAATCAACACAATCTACAACTTTCACTGAGAGTTTTGCCAAGCTAAGCTTGAACAGCGGAGCAAATAGCGGTTTATCTCATATTCCGGAAAATGCAGCAGCAAAATCCGGCGCACCTCAACTTCCACCTAAACCTCCCTCAATCGGGACGAATGATCTTTTGAGTGAGCAAAAACCGCGGAGTGGCTCGACATCCTTTTATAACAATCCTTCTGTTTTTGATGAAGATCTTTACTCTAAGTTTAGTAAATAAAAGTTGAGATGTATCTATCTATTTTTTGGTCGTTGATTATTTTTTGGTCGTTTTGCCTTGTGCTTATTTGATTGTTTGGTTGGTGGAACATACCAAATGTTCTCAGATCCAAAATCAGCTTCTGAGACTTTGATGATACTTACTAATCCACAATCCATAACTGCCAACAAAAAGCTTCTATAACCTAGTTTGATACGTTTCATACTCTGACCATATGAATCCTTGGAATTTTTGGCTGCGTGAACGTTGTTTGTCTCATTAGTTGGTTTATCAATACGCTTGTCTACAGTTTTACTTCTCGTGTCATTGGATTTTGTAGTCTTCTCTAAGATATCATCAACCTCGTCGATGAACGAGAATTTATGATCTAACTGTTCGAATATTTTCTTGAAATCTGAAAGATTTGGAAAACGAGTGTTTTGGCAGTTTTTATTGTGCATGACGATTTGGAAATCCGGCAAGTATCTATTGCTCTTTTTGAAGTTTGGATTAGGTTTCCATACATCAAACGCTATTTGGTAGTTCGATACGTATGATTTAGTGTTGCAAACGCTTTTTCTTTCGAGTAACTGCTCCTTAGTTTTAGGAGGTATATAGTAGGGAATTACGTTGTTGATTGATTGGAATATTGCACTTGTAGACGCAAACCTTGTGGGGGTGAAATTGGTGATACTATTGAAAGTCTTTACCCAACTCTTGAGCCAGGAGAACGATATGCTCGTGAAAATATTAAAGATCCTATTCATATGAACGCATCCACCACGAATAATTGCGTTATGAGTAGTATGAATATCGTAAATTGATGATTGTTTTCCGTACTTCCAGTCAGCTGGGAATACAATGTAGCCCATTCGTTTCAAATATGCGTACACGAAGAATTTGTCGAGCTCATCTTGAGATGTAAAGAGGGTATAGACGTCTTGTAAAGACAATAGATACTCCTCTTCCCCATGCTCAAGCTCAATCTGTACAATAGGTGAAACGCTTCCTCTTTCAACCAAATACACGAATTCATGAAATTGTAACGTGAGGGAACCGTTTGAATTCGGAGATCCAATAGTATTCGTAAACGTCCCTTTTGGTGATTTCACAATCGCTGTGTGAGATTCTGAATCATAGTAAGCCTTCACTTGATTCTTGACGATGGTCCCTCTGTCAGGTTGTCGAAGAACATCAAACATTACTTTCTTCGCTTTGAACAGCAACGAATCTTGAATAGAAGTACCATCTGGTTCGAAATCTTTTTCTCCTCGCAGAGGTATCACAGACTTGTTGTTCCCTATAAACTTAGTCGCGAGCGACCAATCTTGAAGCAACTCATCTCCGTCAACATCTGAATCATTAAAAGTATCTTCATTATCTGACATCCCACTATTTACAATACAGTTGTGGCCGAACACAGACAGCCTTCTTAATGTTTAACAAAAGATACGAATCGCAGTTCCAATTTTATTAGAACGTATTCAGGCGAAGATTGTTATACGTCAAAGTGTATTTGTTAAAAACGTGAACATCCGCGAATAAGTTATTCACAGTTTCTCGCATCTCATCTCATCTCATGTTTGTGATATTATTAACCTGTGATGAAATATGGGAGAAAACAAAAAAGGAAAAAAGACTCCGATACGGGGAGTCGAACCCCGGTCTCCACGGTGAAAGCGTGATGTGATAGCCGTTACACTATATCGGATACTTGATAAGGAAGAAGAAAAGTTATACTCACTAGTCTGATAGAGTAGGTCATTACTATGTGGTCCAGGGACCCAAAGTTTACAGGCAAACAGAAACAAGGCTTACTACCTTGGGTAGTGTCCGTAACACTGAAAAATCGCGTATTGTATTGATAACACTCAGTGAGCAATAGTAAATATATGAAAGTCTTGGAATATAGATACACAATTGTTCCGGATTATGGAAACGTATGGAAAGGTTACGGCTACCTAAATAAAAAGATACGAAACCCATGACACGATGCCGCAGTCTGCGTGAGCACATAACATTATAGTTTAACGTTGTTACAGCCCGCGCAAGTGCAACCAGTTCCACACTTGCATCTGATAGGCTTGCTGCTGTCTCCTGCAGCAGAGCAGCAGGATGCAGCGGCTTTCTCCGCACTCTTCTGTGTTGCAGGCTTTACAGAACAACAACTTTTAGCAGGTTTAGTCTCAGCAACTTTATCTGAACAACAACTCATTATCAATAATACACTATATTTTAACTTGAAGTTTTTAACAACCTAAAATGTGTGTAATTGCAAGTGCAGAAGTGAAAAAGTGTGCTAATATGATTACTCCACAAACTTTAGAGTCCTAAAAAATTGTACTAAAACATCCTCCATATATATATATATATATGCACGCGCGCATATCAGACATTATCCACTTTTATCTACTTAAGACTGGGTGTAAACATGGTTACAGAAAAGCAGTAATCGCCTGCTCTTCTAAAAGAAAGCCTAATCTGCTGTCTTTATCAGTAGATCATATGACTACGCATAACTTAAAGTTCCTATAAACTGTCCCCGAAACCGAGGCATGAAAACGCTACTTCGATAAATCCCCTTTCGGGATATTCGATGCGCTGCCAATCGAAAACCTATGAAAGTCTTGATGGAAATTAACTTTAAATAGATTTTTTCAAACTTTGTTCGAAAAACAAACTGGTCACATGATCACCGAAGTAAGTTATGTCATTGTGTGGGCTATTGATAAGTGATGGGTTATCGTACAAACAAGCGGGATAGTATCTGGGTTGTGACGTACTGATTGAAACAATTGAGTTTATCTTGTCTGCCAGGATTAGTCTTTGGCTGTAATTCGTCTGTCAAATCCTAGACTCGGTAAAGTTGGAAAGTTTATGGGAAGTGTCAGCGGCTAAATTGCTACTCAATTCATTTAGAAAGAAAAAAAGATGAAAGGAACATATGCATCATATGAGTCTGACACTTTTATAGACTATCGTCTGTTCATATGGTCTAAACTGAATGGGCAATTAACGATTATAGTACTGGCTGTGGTTGCGCATCGGTCAAACATTTGCTTGCGGTTATCGAAATGAGGAAGATATTCGTTGATTGCGAAATGAATGCGGAATGCGTTGAATGGTTGAAGGCGTTGATAGGTGAAAAAGGGGGCTCTCAAAGAGTTGCTGAAAGTTTACTTCTGGTGATACGCAATGCTTTAGAAGGTAAATTGAAAGAAAAAATTAGCCATGAGAAGGTTCGCGATCTGCGATTGACAGAGCTGGCGAAATCATTGAAACAGTCTATTGTACGGGATTTGAATACTTTGAGGGTCAATAATCATGGTACCGACTTTCCGAAAACGTTTCTTAAAGTTATTTGGCATCAGTTAGAAGAGAATTGTACGTCCTCTGGACCTGGCGACACTATAAAGCTGCCAGGTGTGACGCCTTTCCAAGAGCAGACAATTTTATCTTCATACGTGAAAGACGTTCACTTGGAAATTATAGAAAACAATAAAATGGACAGCGACGTGAAGTGGGAGAATTCAGATAGTTTAAATGACATGGTGGACAAGATTTTGCTGGGTACAAATCTCGATTACAGCGATCATCGAAAAGTAACAGAACCCGGTAAACTTGGAAACAATGAGATGCTGTTTGAAACACATTTTTACACAAACCTTGAAGAGAAACGTGCAAACCTCGATCTATGCTTAAGTCAGGAATTTGATGATATAGAATTATCTGATACTGAGGGTGGTATCGAAAATACATTGTTCGAGGGTATGATAGCGAAACTGCCTTTAAAATTAGAAAATTTGAAAGATGTCAAAGTGAGCATGCTACCTTCAAAAAATTTCGATCAATGGTGGGAATCACTTCACTACGATTATGATTTGAAAGAGAAGATGTATGCACACGCTACGTTATCGCTTCAAGTAAGTCAGCTTTTGAGCAAATCCAAACATACAATAAGAAAAAACAACTTATTCCTATTACATGGACCTCCTGGGACCGGTAAGACGACACTATGCAAAGCACTATGCCAGAAAATCGCATCACGAAACTGGGATTTGTTCGGAAGTGGGCATTCGGTTACCTTAGTGGAGGCATCTTGTTCGCATATTTTTTCGAGGTGGTTTGGGGAGTCAACGAAAAACTTGGATGGAATATTCAGTGACATAGAACAATTACTGAAGCATCAACAAGCTTCCAAGAAGTTCGTATGTTTACTATTTGATGAAGTGGAATCTTTGGCATTTTCAAGGAATCAACTTTTAAATACAAACGAAACGACAGATTCGGTTCGGGTTCTCAACTGCTTGATGACACATTTGGACAACCTCAAGAAGTATCCCAACTTTATTTTGTTGTGTACGTCAAATTTGATTGACAAAATTGATCCGGCTTTTGTAGATAGGCTAGACGTCCTATTTCATGTCGATTTCCCTTCGGCTGCTGTATGTCAAGAAATTTTGACAAATATTACACAAGAATTGATTGATGCCAATATTGTAAGCTTGGACCAAAATTATATCGAGTGGAAGTCCACTATTGAAAAGTTGGCATTCTTCTCGAGCGTATGTTGTAATTTTTTTCAATTCCCTTTATCTGCTACTCAGCATCGAACACACGTACTAACTGCAATATCAGCTTTCAACGCTGAATGCTACAGAAAAGTAAGATCAGCGGAAGAAGTCTATCAAAATTTCCCTTAAATTCTCTATCAGAAAATTACACTGTGTTACCAGTCCCTTTGACACAGTATCTTCTTGCTCTAACAACATCGCTCAAGAAATATCGGAGCATTGATATGTCTTGAAGAAATCCAGGACTCTCTAACATGCCGGTGAGTAGAATCTGCTCCACTTCCACACACATAGTATCTGGAGGGTTTTGTAAAAACTATCTGGAACTTTTATCCACAGCATAGTCATTTCTTCCTTTCTTTCTTTTTACCCAATTAATTTTTTGTTTCCTCCGTCACCATAATTATAACCGTCCATTACTACATGCTAGCATAAACTGGGCAGCACTTTTCTTTGTTTTTGATTGAAATTTGATCTAAAAAGCTTACCTAGCCCTTTTTCACAAACGTGATTGTTTTCTGGAGATACGTGACATACATTAAAAGAGAAAAAAAATTGGTGAGCATCTCAGCACCTATAAGCAAACTTACTGTAAGAGATAAACGTTGAATTTAATAATTCCTGCTGTGATCCAAAGCAGGGAGTTGAACAAGAGAAGCGCCCTAAGTGTGAACCAGAGGATATGAGATTAGGTACAAAATCCCTTCTGAGCCTCGCTCTTTTTTTTACTGCAGTTACAGCAACTGCAGGAGTGAATGATGATGATCAAGAGTTAGATCCGTCAACCGGACCAGCGAAAGCGTTCTTTCTAGCCATCTCGATGATTGGTGTTTCAGAGATCGGAGATAAAACGTTTCTTATAGCTGCATTGATGGCCATGCGCCATGATAGACTTTTGGTCTTCAGTGCATCAACAGCATCATTGGTGATTATGACTATATTAGGTGGGCTAATTGGTCGTACTTTTACAACAATGATTCCACATAAGTTCACCTTATTCTCTGCAGGTATTTTGTTCCTGGTATTTGGTTACAAACTTGTTTTAGAAGGACTCGAAATGCCCAAGAACGCAGGAATTGAAGAAGAACTCGCAGAAGTTGAGGAAGAAATTGCAATCCAGAATATCAATCACAACCTACACTCATCAGAGGCAGGTGCAGTAAAAGAAGTCCCGAGATATGTTTCAAATGAGAAGATAAATGGATTCATTGTCAAGTTTCTGGACTTCACCAAGGAATATGTTTCCCCTACCTGGATTCAAATATTTACCATGGTGTTTTTAGGAGAATTTGGTGACCGTTCGCAAATTTCTACCATTGCCATGGCTACTGGCAGTAACTTTACATATGTCATACTTGGTGCATCGATTGGTCATGCGATCTGTACTGGTGTCGCTGTAATCGGCGGTAAATTGTTGGCATCCAAGATCAGTATGAGAACAGTAACATTAGGTGGAGCGTTTTCCTTTTTCATCTTTGGTTTCGTTTACATTTATGAAGCATTCCATACTTGATCAGTCATTGGGTTTATAGATTTCAATTTATCTTCTATTATCGTACCATCTGTTAATCTATTTGTAATTATATGGGTGCGGTGTCGCTGTCGTATTTGATATCGCTGACATCATTCTATTTATTTATTTGAGGTTCGCATTACTATCTGAATTTTCTTGGATGGCTTCCTTTAGTAGTCTTTCTCTGAGTAAAAGTTTTACAGCAAGATCCGTACGACTCTTGAGTTCCTTCAGATCGTTGTCAAGCTTTTCTTCGCTTGTAAAACCTTCAAATAGGTTACTATCTGCATGTTTAGTCTCTTTATCAGTACTGGCAGCCGAAATATCAGCCTTATCTGTCTCATTCGCATATTGTTGTCGAAGCTGCAGTAATCGCTTCTTTCTTTCCTCAATGATTGTTTCCATAATTATTCTACAGATAAGTCGTCGCTTCAACAATACCGAAACTATAATAAAAGCCAAACTAACACTAATTTTGGTTGGTGTATTCTAACTCAACTATCATTTTTTGATACTTTATTTTTTTTCTGTTTTTCCTTATAATTATTTAAGAGTAACTCCACTTAACTAAGTCACTAATGTCTAAATTGATTATTTGAAAGCTATTGACATAGGTGAAAGCCTGTAATGAGTTAATTTATACATTTGCTTATGCAGAACTGAATACTATATATTTATCGTAAAGTCTTTATAAAATTGTCTAAGTTGTATTCTTCTTCGTATTGAGAAGAGTCCCATAATTCTTTTAGTTCACCAACAGCCTCCTTGGCTTTTCCTGTCAAGCCGCTTTCGTTGGCGACATCTTCTACAGATTTTTTCTTTTCTGCCTTCTCTTGTGAAGGGATATTGTCGGCATCAAACAAATCGAGTAACTGATGTGTGTTCATAGAGCCCAAGCCAGCGTTTTGCTGATTGACGATTGTGGATGCAATGTTCATTTTGAACTTTTGTAAACCCATGATTTTTTCTTCCAACGTACCCTTAGTAATGATTCTATAAACATTAACAACCTTTTTTTGACCCAATCTGTGTGCACGATCCATTGCCTGCAAATCATTCATCGGATTCCAATCGTGTTCAATGAAAATGACAGTGTCTGCACCAGTAAGATTTAGACCTAACCCACCGACTTTAGTAGTTAATAGTAAACAGTCGATAGAAGGGTCTTCGTTGAACTTTCGTACTACCTTTTGTCTATCCCTTGAATCGACGCTACCATCCAGGCGCATAAATGTCACAGATGGCAAATGCTTTTTCAACAAGTCATTTTCAACCATATCTAGCATATCTTTCAATTGACAGAAAATTAAAACACGATGTTGACTGATAACATTATCAACCGAGGGAATTTTGTTAGACTTCTTTTCGACATCTTGAAGGCCGATGCCACACTCTAGCAACAAGGTTTTTAGGGCCTCTAGTTTAGGAGCATGTCCTATATCATGAAGATCCCTTCCGGTTTGGGAAAGGTAGCTTTGTACCTGTTGGAATTGTGGGTGAGAAGAGTTCAACACCAATGATGGGTGATTACATAACTTTCTCATGTACTGTAGCGCTTGGAATATATGCTGTTTATTGTCCACTTCAACTGTATTTTCAATGTCCTTTTCTACCACATTCTTTTGTTTCTTAACGAAGTCGTTGTACAATTGCTTCTGCAAGTCACTCAATTCGCAATAATAATCTTGAATGATTTTTGGTGGAAGATCAGACAGCACATCTTCTTTCAACCTTCTCAACATGAAGGGTAACACCTGTTTATGTAAAGCTTCTAAGGCTAGTGCACCAGCTTCCTGTTCTTTGGATGATGTTTTACTGTTTCTCGAGCTAGCAATTGGCTTCGCAAACCTCTCTTGGAACATCTTTTCTGTACCAAGGAAGCCAGGCATCAAAAAGTCAAACAAAGACCATAGTTCAACAACGTTATTTTGAATCGGGGTACCTGTTAACACCAATCTGTGATTAGCATTGATTAATTTAACAGCCTTTGCTAACTTTGACTGTGAGTTCTTGATGATATGCCCTTCATCTAGAACACAATAATTGTAATCGTATTTTTTAATGAAGTCAACGTCATTTCTGGCAACATCATATGAGGTGACAACGATGTCAGCAAAAGGAAGTTGGTCCTGTAAAGGATATCTTACAGATGGACCTCCAGCATACACAAGAACTTTCAAGGTTGGTGAATACTGTTGGAATTCTTGTTCCCAATGACCTGTCAGGGAAGGGGGGCAGATAATTAATGAAGGAAGTGGACGTGTTTTTTCTGATTGCGTCTTCTTGAAATCTTCAGCTCTTAAGTATTGATCACTAGCAATGATACAAATGGTTTGTAGAGTCTTTCCCAATCCCATATCATCACACAAAATGCCGTGCAAATGATATTTATTCAAAAATGCTAACCAATTGACACCATCTTGTTGATACTTTCTTAAAGTAGCTTTGATTGCGACGGGAAGTTTGAACGGCTTAGCTTTAGATGGATCCATCATTTGCTGGATGAAATCCCTCTCTTTTTCTCTACCTGCCATAAGCTCCTCAGATAACCCAACAGGGGCAGCAATACCTGCCTCTAAAGGAACCAATTTTATGATAGATGCAAAAGTGGTGGTTGCCACTTTACGAATATCTTCGTTTGAGTCACTCATTCTGCCGAGCAACGGAACAATCAAGAACACAACGTAAGGTAAAATCTCACTCTCCAACTGAATGGATAGGTGATACAACAGCTCAATGACACCTTGTCTATCGGTTATTGAACCGGCGTTGTTGAGCATCGGAAGAATATTAGTTATAATATAGGACATGAGAATAACAGGTTTGTGACGGGCTAACTCTGCTAACGTTCTTGCTGCAGAGTATCTAACAACAGAGAGTTTAGATCTCAAAAAGTCTCTGAAGGTAGGGAGCCTTGATAACACCTCATTCTCTTGAATTGTTTCAGGCATGTCTGTAAATAATGCCTTGATTATTCCAAACGCGTCCAGAATTTCCTGGCCTAGTGCCTTGGTGGAAGTCTCGTCTTTGTCGGAAGACAAAAGTTCCAACTTTTCAAGTGGATCGAATAGAGACTTTTTTAACTGGGGAACAACAATCAAAGAGTTTTCCTGGAACCTTAGTAACAAGCTTTTTAAAGTGTACATACCACCTTTACGCTTTATACGAGCTGAGTCTGCGATTTTTTTCATTTCAGAATCTTCTTGTACTGAAATACTGGCTGCCTCCTTTATCAGGGTTGTTATCACAGTTGTTTCAGTGGCATCAAATTCGGGTACTTCTGATGTATCGACGCATAAGAATCCACACAAGTTTTTCACTATCTTGTTCGCGACATTTTGCTTTCCAGCGTCAAGTAATTCATTGATCAGAGTAACGATACTATCTCCTGCTGTTTGCTGTAGAATGAGATGCCTCTCGGATTTCACATTGTCCATCAGAGAGCGAATCAAAGGATTCAACTTGTTTGGAAGTCCATCTATTTGCATGACAACAGATGCATAGCTCGATAAAACATGCAGCTGTCTTTCTTTCTCGGATTCTTTTGCAGACTCAATAGCCTGGGAAACGCGATAACGTGCGTCTTCCAAAGGTTTTTGAGCCAGGATTTTTTGAGCATTTGGCAAAAGTGAGTAGAGCTTGGCGTAATACTCAGTTTTTATTTTCTCTGCCGTTTGAATTGAAAAAGCTTCTGGACCAGCTTCAGCTTCTCCCTTAACTATAATGGCAATTGGAGGAATTCTTTGAGGAGTTAGCATTCCTACGTCAACAAATGTCGACATCAAACTTTGGCACTGAGTCCGCAAAGCTTTCAAAATGGGGGTGAGTTCCCGGAAAACTGGTAGTTCTGTAGAACCAGTCAAAAAGCTCATGAAAGTGGGGCTAAAGAGAGCGGAAAGGAAATCAGGCACCGAATTGACGTGTTGCTTTTCCTTCCTGTTTATGCAAAAGGATGAAAGAACTATGGCAACTAGCATTCTTGGCGTTGAGTAAGGTAAGTCTAAACAACTGGCCAAGACATTCTCAAAGAAAGATCTGAGAGTAGAGTCTTGAAAGAATGATAACGTAAAACCTAAGATTTTTGCAGCTTTTACTCTTGTATTGTATATGACGTCCGAACCTAGTAATGTCACATCACCAGCTAGCATTGGTGAATCAATATTTACACGATGACTGTATGCTGTAGTTAGAATGGTGTCATTGGCCGTTGTACTTGAACGCTTACGTTCTAAATTGATCAAATAGCTTGAAGCAGGTTTTGTGATATGTTGGACATCCATAGCGTAATTTTTGCCTTGTTCTCCAATTGGCGTTATTAATAGATGAAGAATCGATGTGAGGTATTTGCTGAATACGAAGTCGATACTCTTTTCCTGTCCTTTGCTATTGACGTAACCGTAAAGCAACGAAGTGTAAAGCTTGCACGATAATTCTAGTACTTCAGGATTTTGTTCAAGTAAAATGTTTTGATAAATCAATTTGAATAGCCTGCCATTTATCCAATTTTTTGTAGTACTGTCATTGAGCGACAAGAATGCCGTTAATAAATTAAGAACGGATTTTCTGACCATTGTGATTGAGTGTCTCAAAAAAGGGTAAAGTTGGGGGACTAACGATTTAAAAGACCATTCTGATGGTGAATCGACACTTTTCTGCTTAAGAACTGCAAGTACCTGTTCATGTTTGCACAGTTTTGCTAAAAGATCCATTACAGATGATACGCTTGAAGACAAGTCATCATCCAAATGGGTTAAAGAATTCCATACGGTTGTTAATACTAAATCGATAGTTTCAGTTTGTAACCTAACAAAATCAGCTGTAATTGGTGAAAGAATTGCAGCAGAGACACTTTGTACGTCGTCGTCACTTTCTTTGAGCCCGTAGAGCACGATATTCACCACATTGTCTAATAAGTTGTGCTTGAACAAGAAATCCGTCTTGATTGACACAAAGTATCTGATACCTAATAGTCCACCATGGGTAGCCTGCCATATTTTATTAGGAGATCCTGTTAGTTCAGGATCCTGAAGTACCAACTGTTCCAAATTTTGGAAAACCTGCAACGCTATTTCATCATCTAAATGTATTAATAGAGTTGCAAGGGTTTGAGCAGCTGATTCTCTCACTGGTGCCACAGCCGTATCGTTGACAAAATCGCTAAACCTGTCCAATGCAAAGATGGTAAGAAGACGAGTTGCTAAATCTTCCAAGCTACAGTAATTTCTTGTATCATTTTCTGCTTTGGATTTACCGCTTAGCCTTCCTACTGATGGGGCATGTTTCTTCATTATCTCACGCAACCCCAAGGCTGCACCATGTCTTATTTCCCACTGCTCATTCATGAGGTTCTCGAGCAAGAGTTCGTAAATTCCTTGAAATTGCCAAACGAAGCCACTTGTATTTTCGTGTTTTTCCAAGATTGGTTTGACCATTGACTCCACCATTAACCGTTTCTCATCGGATTGTTCTGTGATTTCAAGCTTTGGATTTGTCAAAGCCGTTGGCGTCGGCGTTGGAGAATTGCTAATATCATCTGCATTTGGAACGATATTACGAGTGGCATTGGATTGTGACAAGTCCACGGGTTGTTTGTTGACAGTTTTAGCCTGTATCTTTTTCTTTCTTCTTGCCATGGCCAACATTCTTGCAGAAGTCTTAGATTCAGCTGATGCATGAGGTCTAGACCCGTTCGTATCTTCTTCGCCTAGAGAATCAATGCTGTTCTCTTTCTTCAGATCCGTGAATGAGTTTTCTGTCTTCATGTGTTTTACGTTGTTGGATTCCTCATGTTCATTTTCTGCAGAATCATGTTCCATGTTTGATACCTTGGACTCGAAGTCATTGGCGCTAGATGCTAGTAAGCTTTTCCCCGATTTCAACAGCACATTGAGTTTCCAATTGCTCAGGGTAAAATAATGTGTATCGTCTTCCAACTCTGTCCATTCATCTGTATGGGTCAATTCCTCCAATTTGACCCTCATCTCTTCTTCTATCTTAACTTTTGCGGAGCCAGAACCCAATGCATATTTATCGTTGTTGCAAGCGTCATCTTTGTCATCATCGTCAGCGTTGGGGTCCCATAGAGGTGCATGCGAGACTATTCCTCCTACCGCTCTTGCAGCAGTGACTCTCGTTTCCCATTGTTTACTCAGCAGATATGGATATACCCGCGATAACAACGGAAGCGTCTGCTCTCGATGTTGTCGGGCCAAATCCCCCAACTGATCAGCGGCCATATTCCGTACCACTTGTGTGGACCCGGTCTCCAACAATATCACTTGCCTATCTAGACGTGACTCCTGGGACGACATTTTTTGTTATTCCTATACTATTAAAAAGCCCGCAGGTGTAGTGATGATGATGTTAATTCCCTATTTGATACTTCCTCTAGAAATGGACACTACAAATAAGCATGCAAAATGAAAGAGAATAGAAAACGTGTAAGAGAATTAATGAAAGATAACGGCGGCCCAGTTCAATACAGCACACACACACGTATAGAGCACTAATCTCAGCTTCCTTAGCAATGTCTCTTGAGATAATCGTATCCTGGGTTTCTTTTATCGCCCTTTGTTGACGTTTTTTTCCTAATTGTTTATTCTGCCGCTGAGACCAAAACAAATTGCACGCCAAAATATAAATCGTTCTTTATATATGCAGAAAATTTCAGCACACGACAATGAATATCCGTGAGATTTTACACAAGGCACAAGAAAAACAACGAAAACTGAAAAACAAGAAAATTAATATAGAAAATTGAAAATGCTGCACGGAACACCAGAAGAGACGCGAGTCGTGACAAAATTTAAAAGAGAAGTTACCCTACGAAAAATATTTTCGGGGAACTCTCCTTCACTTTTAATTCCCCCCAAAATCTGTCTCCCCCTAAAAAATTTTGGATAATTGATTGTCTGATCATCACCATTGAAAGTTACGAAAAAAGTTTGGCGTTTATATACAAAGAGCACTGTCCCTCTGGTTTTTTCTGGGTTCAGCAGTGAAAACACCACAGGGCTAACCGCCCATAGAATTTTTTGACAGACCGAAAAAAAATAAAAAGGAGAACTCCACAGACCGTTCCGTGCAGATAGTCATAAGGTATGGGTGTATGTTGCTGGAAATTAAAATTTGAAGTTCAAGTTGCCGTTGAACAAGAAATCCTGGATAACTTGACACACCCGTACATTATGTTTTTTTTCCAAGCATCGCGTGTTACGTAATTTCCTTTTTTTTTTTTGTTTTTTCTCTTTGGCTGTTCCGGGCCGAACGACCTGGCGCATTGGGCGACGCTTCGAACCCCGCACGAGTGCGAACTTTGTTGTTATTTCTCCGGGTAACAGATAAATGTAAAACTAGCCAGAAGCAAAAGAAACTGGGAAATATGAAAAAAAAAAAATAAGGAATAATATAATAATACACCGAGAAAATGATTGTATTCTATTTTCCAGTGGAAAAGTTGTTTTTTTCACTGGGAAAAGGAAAAAGGTCAACGTGTCACCCGGAACTGGAAGAAATTCCCGCTGGAAGTTCGCAGTATATTGTGACATTTATTTTTCTTTCTTTCCGTGATTCCTCATAAATGACAACAGGACTGTGTAATTTCATGAGTGCTATTTCGGTCGGTGGAACTTTGCTTGTGGGAGTGTGATTCTCTTAATTTTAAAGACGCAATGTTGCGTATGTTTCTGAGGCTTGCTGTGGTCGATAAGCTTGAATGACTCTTATACGCACGATGAAAAAAAAATGTACATTAGTTGTAGTAGGCTTTTTAAGTATATATGCGATGACCCAGGTTGAACAAACAAGCTAGAATCACTTTTCGTAGGTGTTGGATTAGCATACAATATACATATAAATACTTTCAACATTTTGGATCAGATTGTTCCCTCTCTCTTTTAGCCGTATTCTTATCGAAGTTATAATACAAGACCGGTAACACCAGAGCAGAAGAACATCTTTTATACCGGGAATTTTTTTTTTTTTTGAATATGTCTGTCAACTCGAATCCTTACGCCCCATCCCCAAATGATCTACTATCCAACGTTGGTAACTTTCTTCTTATCGAATCCACGTTGAGAGAAGGTGAGCAATTCGCCAACGCGTTCTTCTCTACTGAGAAAAAGATCGAAATCGCCAAGGCGTTGGACGATTTCGGTGTTGATTATATCGAACTTACTTCTCCAGTGGCCTCTGAACAATCCAGATCTGATTGTGAGGCTATCTGCAAGCTTGGTTTGAAGGCTAAGATTTTGACCCATATCCGTTGTCATATGGACGATGCCAGAGTTGCTGTTGAAACCGGTGTTGATGGTGTCGATGTCGTCATTGGTACATCTAAGTTTTTAAGGGAATACTCTCATGGTAAGGACATGAACTACATAGCGAAGTCTGCCATTGAAGTCATCGAATTCGTCAAGTCCAAGGGTCTCGAAATCAGATTCTCCTCCGAGGATTCCTTTAGATCCGATATCGTCGATCTATTGAACATCTACAAAACTGTCGATAAGATCGGTGTCAACAGAGTTGGTATTGCTGACACTGTTGGCTGTGCCAACCCAAGACAAGTCTACGAATTGGTCAGAACTTTGAAGAGTGTTGTTTCTTGTGACATTGAATGTCATTTCCACGACGACACTGGTTGTGCTATTGGTAACGCTTACTCTGCATTGGAAGCCGGTGCCAGGTTAATAGACGTCTCCGTTTTAGGTATCGGTGAAAGAAACGGTATCACATCGCTTGGTGGTCTAATGGCAAGAATGATTGTCTCTGCCCCAGATTACGTCAAGTCTAAGTATAAGCTACACAAACTACGTGATTTGGAAAATCTTGTAGCGGATGCAGTGCATGTCAATTTGCCCTTTAATAACCCTATCACTGGGTTCTGTGCATTCACTCATAAGGCCGGTATCCATGCTAAGGCAATCTTAGCTAACCCTTCTACTTACGAAATTCTAAATCCAGAAGATTTCGGTATGAAAAGGTATATTCACTTTGCCAACAGATTGACTGGATGGAATGCCATCAAATCTCGTGTAGAGCAACTAAATTTGTCTCTATCTGATGATCAAGTTAAGGAGGTAACATCTAAGATCAAACAAATAGGTGATGTCAGGCAACTAAGTATTGAAGATGTTGATACAATCATTAAGGACTACCATTCCGAACAATAGGCGAATCTTCCAAATCACACAAAAGCATTTACAACAGTAACAATTAGTTACTTCATATCAGTACAACAATTATATAGTCGGTATGTCGGTATTGCTGACGCAAACAAAATATCAACAAATTTATCTCATCAATATGTAGTTTGACGATTGAGATTTATTCCAGTAACTTATTCTGCGGTTCCTTCAAATCATATTTCATATAGGCGTTGCGCTTGGAAACATTATATTTTGGTTATTCTCATTTTAGTTACTATTCAATCGTGTTCTCACTACATTTATATGCAGGACTGTGCAACACCTGTGCATCCTGACATTGTATATCTAATGGAATATTTATCGATTTCTGTTTTGGAACACTTTTTGGTAATGAGATTTCTCCGACCAAGGACGCGTGAAATTTGAAAAATTCAAAGCTTCTATCAAATGGAGGAGTATAAAAGCGAGACATAGATTTTGCAATGTAACAATTATCAACAAGAACAAAAAAGGACAAGAATCAACGAGTCACAATGCCAAGTATGTGGTATCACACTACAGTTATGCTTCATTGATACACTCTACTACATCTCAAGGCTTTCCGATGGAATGTTTGGAGATGGGGAAGATTGAGTTAACGTTAACTCTCTACGTCTTCTTTCGAGGATCGGGTCCTCATGATTCAATTGAACTATTGACTCAAAGTATTTCAAGTACCGATATATGATATGCTATGCAAATATTTCAAATATGCCTTGTCGTTGAAAACCCGACACTTCAGCACAAGGACAGAAATATTTTGTGCGTATCTGAAGAGCGAAAGCACTTCCGTCAGTACTGTTTGAATCGACAATTCATGCTTGGTTTATTCAAACCATAGTATTGTTTCAGTTACTTCAGTTATACTTCGTGTTTGTTCGTGGTTCCCATGTTCAAAAATGTTTTGTGTCAACAGTTTGATGTCTCATGAGTAATATTTTCCACCCGTTTATAAATCCTCGTAGTACAGTGATCTAAGAATCTGAAAACTGAATGTCGAGAACCTGACGCAGTCCGAACTGCAGGTCTCACATCAACCCAAGATTAATTTTCACTAACATTTATCAAACTATTATCTACTTAGGAGCCCCAAGAACTTACTCCAAGACCTACTCTACTCCAAAGAGACCTTACGAATCCGCTCGTTTGGACGCTGAATTGAAGTTGGCCGGTGAATACGGTTTGAAGAACAAGAGAGAAATTTACAGAATTTCTTTCCAATTGTCTAAGATCAGAAGAGCCGCCAGAGATTTGTTGACCAGAGACGAAAAGGACCCAAAGAGATTGTTCGAAGGTAATGCTTTGATCAGAAGATTGGTGAGAATTGGTGTCTTGTCCGAAGACAAGAAGAAGTTGGATTACGTCTTGGCTTTGAAGGTCGAAGATTTCTTGGAAAGAAGATTGCAAACCCAAGTCTACAAGTTGGGTTTGGCCAAGTCTGTTCACCACGCTAGAGTCTTGATTTCTCAAAGACACATTGCTGTTGGTAAGCAAATTGTCAGCATCCCATCTTTCATGGTCAGATTGGAATCTGAAAAGCACATTGACTTCGCTAGAACCTCTCCATTCGGTGGTGCTAGACCAGGTAGAGTTGCTAGAAAGAGAGCTGCTGCTGCCGGTGGTGAAGAAGCTGACGAAGAATAAACGCATCCAAAACATTGAATAATTATATCCATAACTAAAACTGTTTCCATGTTTTAGTTCATTTTTTTTCACGAGCTTTTGTTCCTTCGCTTTTACTTCTTTTTCTTTTCAACCTCATCCCAGAGTTTCCATGGTTAGGAAGCTATTGAACTATTAACTACTGTGTTGTGTATATAGAATCTACATCTTTCTTCTGTGATCGATCTTAGCAGAAAACAAAAACAGATCTAGTGTAGTAGTTTCTTTAATATCATTCTCTGGTTTTTAAAAAAGGTATTTTAAGGTGTATATTACAATAATTGACGGTTTCGCATATAAGACCCTTCCTCTTGGACTGAAATCCATCATTATTGTAACAAGCAGCATTGTACT
Source organism: Kluyveromyces dobzhanskii (assembly GCA_003705805.3). Taxonomy (NCBI): domain Eukaryota; kingdom Fungi; phylum Ascomycota; class Saccharomycetes; order Saccharomycetales; family Saccharomycetaceae; genus Kluyveromyces; species Kluyveromyces dobzhanskii. Next base: position 21,958 of record PPJP03000023.1, on the reverse strand, counting down.
GTATGTCTTTCAATTGCACTGTCTACAACGACAACGTCAAACGACATTGAGAAATCTGTCCCACACAACACATTTCGTCACAACTGAACAAGTACGAGTAAATTAGTACAGTATATATCCGGACTGTTTTCAATCCGTACATCCAAACATTTGAGACATCTGTCTTTCCGAAAATATGTATTCAGTAAAAAATCCATTTTAGCCTAAAACAGATTTGTTTTTTCAAAATGTTCCAGCCTCGAATTACGAGCTGTTCAGTGTAGAGGACCATCGCGCCGCATCGTCAGTAATTGTGCCCGGATCTCAGATGCCCTTTGGAGGGTGCGCTGAGAGCTCGGCCTAGCTCCCATCAGCGTTCTCTCATTCCTGTCGAGAGTCAGACCTTTCCTTCTAGGTTCGGGGGATGTTCCCTCCCTACCGCCACTAGCTCCTAGGCAGCTGGTACCCACATCCCGAGGCGGAAAGGTCTCCTGCACTGAGTACTGTATTGATCCCAGTTTCACCAACATTGGACTGCCGACCCAGAAACGGGATTGGGAAGTTTGTGATTCTGCAGTCTGTGATGGTGAGTTCTGCAGTATAGGCATGTTTGGTAAAATGTATACAAAATAAAATATTTGGTAACGTACTATACACTATACCTCTTTGAATCAAACGCAAGACCCCGTCAACAACCAAGGATCAATAAGCAAAAATGGGTAAATCGTATGTGGTGGTAACGTTCGATCGTTTTTCCAAATGAATGTCAAAGGATTAAAGATTAAAGATACGGCGGATGGGTGTTACAGTATCGTCAAATAGTTGGGGAAAAACACATGTAAAGTCTGTTCTAAGCGTCCAATGAAAAGAATCAATCGTCTGTGGCAGTGTAGTGATACTTTGAAGTCGAAATTCCCGGCGAGATACCATCTATGAAAGTCAGGTAACACACAAAATGATAAACTTATAAGAGAAACCACTCAAGAATTGATGGAAACAGGGAAAAAACAAACAACACTGAACAGCAATGGACACCTTATCGTCTGGTGTTTAACCTGTCGAAGTTAGCTGTAATTGTTTGGTGAACTTGTCAGATGAGATCTTCTTGAGTTCTTACAGGTTCACAGGTGAATATTCACAGTATTGGCTATAACAAACATTTGTTGGATCGCATCGATAAACCTTATGACATTCGCATCTATTGGACTAATGGCAAGCCTTTCTATGGGATGAAGGCTTGCGAATAGAAAAAGCCAGTTTTACTAACTATTCATTAAAATTCATCAAATTTTAATATCATTACAGACACGGTTACAGATCTCGTACTCGTTACATGTTCCAACGTGACTTTAGAAAGCACGGTGCCATCGCCTTGTCTACCTACATGAAGGTTTACAAGGTTGGTGACATTGTTGACATCAAGGCCAACGGTTCTATCCACAAGGGTATGCCACACAAGTTCTACCAAGGTAAGACCGGTGTTGTTTACAACGTCACCAAGTCTTCCGTTGGTATCATCATCAACAAGATGGTCGGTAACAGATACTTGGAAAAGAGATTGAACTTGAGAGTTGAACACATCAAGCACTCTAAGTGTAGACAAGAATTTTTGGACAGAGTCAAGACTAACGCTGCTAAGAAGGCTGAAGGTAAGGCTCAAGGTATTGCCGTCCAACTTAAGAGACAACCAGCTCAACCAAAGGAAGCTCGTGTCGTTTCCACTGAAGGTAACGTCCCTCAAACTTTGGCTCCAGTTCCATACGAAACTTTCATCTAATCTCTCAAATTATCACGGTTTGCAAAGTTTTTGTTTATAACTTCTATATATATTATTGGAATTGCTCGTTAAAGATATAATATAATAGTAATATCTACCCAACCAAAACAATATCTACTGTCACAATGGAAGGTATACATACCGTCCCTATAGATCATATACTATTATGAAGGCAACAACGATAATCAGAAAATCTATACTATGTACTGCCTGAATTTTTGAAATGGGGAAAAAAGTAATTTCATCAAATGATAAAAATTTGAAGCTCATCTCTCAATTAAGAAATGACATCTGGTGAAAACTTAAATACGCCTTTACCAGTGAAGAGGATCGCAGTTCAATAGCATCGAAGAGGGTCATTAAAAGCTTTGTTTGAAGTCTGCTTCCGAATACTGTTGGCCTTCGTTTTAGCCCTGGAAATTATTAGTGGATTGAATATTTGAATCCCTTTTTTCAATCAGTCTATCTCCAAAAAAGTGCCATTGGAATCGTACAGGTTTGGAGCTGACTCACGCTAACCATTTCGAGCATAGTTATTGTAACAGGTTGAAATAAACTCACAGCTTAGACGGAGCCCACGTTTGAGTTATACTTACGATATACATCACAATGGGTAAAAAGGATTTTGAGAGATTGGAATCAGATGCTATTGAATCTACCCCATTTTTGGGTAGTGACGAAAAGGCAGCTAATTTGAAAAGCGCAGACAGGATTAGCCTTCCATCAGTGGAAAGTTCTGATCAGCCTCCTGTTAAGCCATGGGTTCATTTTGTTGCTGGTGGTATTGGAGGTATGACCGGTGCTATTATCACTTGTCCTTTCGATGTTGTCAAAACGCGTCTACAAAGTGATGTGTTTCAAACTCAGTACAAGTCCGCAGCGCTACAGAGTAAGGGAAGTGGTTCCCTTCATTTTGTTTCAAGAAGTCTGCTGCATTTTAAGGAAACTTTTGGAATTATTGGGAATGTTTACAGACAAGAAGGTTTTAGAAGTTTATTCAGAGGTTTGGGACCTAATTTAGTTGGTGTCATTCCAGCAAGAAGTATAAACTTCTTGACTTACGGTACAACTAAAGACATTTATTCGAGAACTCTCAATAACGGACAAGAAGCCCCTTGGATTCATTTACTGGCAGCAGCCACTGCAGGCTGGGCTACGTCTACTGTTACAAATCCTATATGGCTAGTTAAAACTAGATTGCAGCTTGATAAAGCAGGGACAAAAACGTATAAGAACTCTTTGCATTGTATCAAGAGTGTGATAAAACGTGAAGGTGTGCTCGGTCTTTATAAAGGTTTGAGCGCTTCATACTTAGGGTCCGTAGAAGGTATTCTTCAGTGGATTTTGTACGAGCAAATGAAAAGAATTATTAAGGAAAGATCCATTGAAAAATTCGGACATATTCATGAAGACGCAAAGAGTACTAGTGACAAGGTCAAAGAGTGGTGTCAAAGGTCTGGTAGTGCCGGTTTGGCTAAATTTGCCGCCAGTATTGTCACCTATCCGCACGAAGTCGTTAGAACGAGATTAAGACAGGCACCTACGGAAAACGGAAAATTGAAGTACACTGGGTTGATCCAGTCATTCAGAGTCATCATAAAAGAGGAAGGTCTTGCATCAATGTATAGTGGTCTTACACCACACCTACTAAGAACTGTTCCTAACAGTATTATTATGTTTGGTACGTGGGAGCTGGTGATCAAATTACTATCGTGACTCTGATCCCTCTCTTATCTTCTTTCTATCCGAATGAAACAAATCCGGTATCTCCAATTATAGCAAGAGATGATCTGTTCAAATGAACCCGGTTTATCAATCCTATCATGCATGGAAATTCGCACTTAATGTAACCATATTTATCATTTCCGATCTTGTAAATAATTTCATGACTATACATACCCAGTTGCACTTTATATATTATAAATCGAACAAATTGTATTTGTATTAGTATATTCAATAACTATAACTCACCTTGATGGACAAATTTGAGCACTTTGTCAACACTGAAAGGCCTCGAAGTTTTAACATTTGAAACTGACGACGTGTATAAGCTGGCTCCTTCTTCAATTGACCCTTCATTTTGCTCTCTTTTAGTGTATAATCCGGTGTATGAGTGTTTGGCTCTTTCATCTAAAAGACATTGAGTAGCCCATGACGTTATGTCTTTATCTTTATTTATAAGCTTTTTGATGTCCGCATCACTTAGAGACTCAATATCCAAGCCATTCGTTTCTTTCGCATCCTTTATCCATTCTTCAACTTCGGGTATGTTCTTCTTTCTCATCAGAGTGGTGATTAACCCTTCATGTGCAGTGGTTGGAAATGAAGGTAGTGGATATGCGACTGTCGAATCTAAGGTTTCTTCATAATGATCTAAAGTATTTGTGAGTGACGATAGCTGTGTTAGCGTCACTGTGAGTTGCGCTTGTAAGGTATACCATTGTGGCAATTCTGCTCTCGACATCTCATCTCGTATTTTGGATAAAGAAGCAGTGAGTTGAGATAGCTTCATTCGAAGGGCATCAAGAGCTTGCGTCGGAACATCGCTGAAGTCAGCGATAGCTGTGGATTGTAGTGGATCAGCGTTTAAAGGTGTATCGGTCATTTTTTCGATTGCTTGACGTGTTGTTTCTGTTTAGTATACGAGTCTCGTTGTGATTTATCATGTTCATCAAGTCGTTAATTGATATTTTCTTATAATAAAGAAAACCTTATTGTATATCGGAGCTATCCTGTAATCAAGTATAGAACGAATGCCCCAAGACGATACGTCAAACGAAATTCATTGATCCATCGCACAACCGGCACTCAACTTAAACAGCTGATATGGACAGTATGTATATTTAGAATAACTCGTTGACCTGGATGGAAATTACTAACACCACAGCATCAGAACATTCCTTGCAACACCAACTATCTACACTTAAACGGAAAAACATAGAAAATGAAGATCTGTCTGACCTACGACAAGAGGCCACAAAGAGGCCTATAGCAGCAGAGTTAGGTAAGAAAAGCATTTTCTATGATCCTGAATGGAATCCAATGGGAAGGGCACCATTTGGTTTGAAGAATATTCCCTATAATCCCAGAACCTTTAAGCGGAATACCGAGGTAGAACCAAGATTAAATGGATTGGATAACATACCGCTACCGAAGGAAGACCAAAAAACGAAAGGCACGTAATGAAAACAGATCCAGTGTAAATATGGTTTTCGCTACCGATGTTATCTTAAATTCGGTAGTCACTTTTTCATTAAAACGCACGCCATTCATCTATATACGGTTATGAAAACGATGGATGTTTGACATGAATAGATTCAGTCAAATCTTACATAATAAAGAATAGAGAATTGGAATAATGATGATGATGATGATAGTTATATCGATTTGTAGTTTTGATGAATAATTTATTTTGAAAGTGAATTTTTAACTGAAGTTTGTTTTAGTTTGAATCTTTGGAATATCTAGTTTCATAAAGGGGGCCCATTAGTCTGAAGAGTGTGCACACAGCCTACAATAGCCTGTATTTCGCCATCGAGTGGATCGAGTTAAATCTTAATCTTAGAATGGGACGTTGTTGGTCGCATAGGTAAAGGTAAAAGTTGTAGGCTAATGTAGTGCAATGCTATTCAGAAATTCATTGCTCGTTGTGATTTGGTTGTTCTTGTTGTATACGTGGAAGAAATAAAGAAAGTGATTGTTTCTTTCTGTCTAAAGCGACAGGCCGTTCAGACTTATTTCAAGTTTGCCAACAATTTTTCCACATCAGAAACAGATTGTTGCAAGACCTTCTCTTGGAACTTGGCGTTACCCAATTCGCTTTGCACCTTGGAGACAACGGAGTCAGCGATTTGCTGTTGTTGTAATTGACGAACTGAGGCTTCGTATCTGACCCAAGAGTCCAAGACGGACTTAGCTTCAGCAGCCAAGTCGACTTGTTGCTTCAATTGGAAAGCTTCGGCTTCTAGCTGGACGGTCTCCTTGGAAACATCGAATAGAACCTTGGTGGTTTCAGAAACGTTCTTCAATTCGGACACTGATTCGATTCTTTCCTTGACAGCATCGACGTGCTTGGTTCTGGAAGAGTTCAAGATGTTGCTCACTTGCTTAACTCTGTTTTCAGCGTATTCGTTGTAAGCTGGAGCCAAGAACTTGATACCAGCCAACACAACACCGGTGAAAGTAGCAACCAAAATAGTTTCTTCGTTCAAAACGTACAATTGGTTAGAGATGGCATACACAGCTGCGGCTGCACTTGTAGCCAAGATACCAGTCTTGGACAAAGCAGTGTTACCTGGTAAAGCATCCAAGATAGAGGAAGCCTTAGCCTTAGGATCTTGTGGTGCTGGTGTAGACATGTAACGAACACAAGCGATTGGAGCTTGGCGAGAGCACAAGCTGGCAGCAACTGGTCTGACAGAAGCCTTCAAAGTCAATGAACGGAACATAGTTAATATATTATTGGATCTCCGTATTAGATTTTAGCTCTGTTTCAATCGATTAATTAATTCACACCTCTATGTTAAGATACTGAAACCGGGAAAGAAGACCACAGGGATAGTGAATAAAAAGTTGACTAGAATGCAAATCGAAGGGCAGTCAATCGGATGAGAAAGCTAAAAGCTAAAAATCTTAAATGCCACAACAGATTCGAACAAAGATTATATTTATCCAAGTAATTAAAGGTCAACCAAATTCGAAAACTCGGTGTGTTAAAAGATGTAAGTAATTTTGCAAATAGCGAAGTTTCACCAAATCTTAAAAAATTTGTTTCCCTCGAAATCGGGTATGCCTAATAGGAAAAAGAAGGCAATTACACAACTACAAACTGTCGAATGCTACGAACAGCTTCGGTGTATGGACCAGCAAGAGGACGTCGGTGGTCCTTGTGGGTGTATCGAAGTATGAAACGTGCTTTTCCTGCCGTCGCAGTGTTTGTGTGTGCGACAACTTGTGATCCTGAAGGAAGTTGTCGTGGGTTGCTTGCAGCTCGTTCTTGGTGATTTCCTGGCACGTTCCGTGCTATGATTGGTTATCGGTCACGTGTGCATGTTCTAACAAGAGGGTAAGCAATTCGAGATATCGGCGACAGATATTATTGTGCTGCTATGTGTCTATATATGTACGTAAAAGAGCTGGACGTCACAAAGGTGTGACGCCTTTTGAAGCCACCAAATTAGCTGCTGGTTTCCAGATATGGATGGAGTTGTCGTTTGAAACACTACATATGGTCCACGGGTCGTGCTGTGACCACGATATGTCGTTGACTCCCAGCATATGCCCACCATGCACGAACAACAGCATTCCGTCATTCGATTCGCCGTCTTGGTCTGCAATGTCGGCTGCAGCGTCCCATAATTTGACCAAGCCATTTTTCTGGTCTGCCGTGGCGACAATATTTGGCATCTGAGGGTTCCACTGTATGGCCGAAATGGGATCGTGATCGCCGTGGTTCCATTCCTTGATGGGTTTCTTGAAGTCTCTTATGTCCCAAATCTTCAATTGGCCTTGAGAGTCACCGGTGCATACCAGTAGGTCGTTTCTGTAGTTGAACTCGATGCAATTGATACCGTCATTATGTGTAGTTCGATGCACTGCATCTTTCGGGCTGTCTTGTCGTGTATCAATCAGTCCAATCATATTGGACTCTCCGCAAGATGCTAAAATGGAAGTATGGTTTACCATCCAGGACAAGTCGTTGACACCGTTTGCGTCCATTACGCTCTCGCGTTTTGGTGATTCAATTCTTTGTGTTGCCTTGTCGAATTTCGTGAGATCCCACACCCTCACTTTCCCGTTGCTCTGACAAGTTGCAAGCGTTCCCTTGACTTGGTAGTTCCAAGCGAGAGACAAACTTTCGTCTTCCGCAGCATCACTGCTATTTCGGCATTCGATTTCAAATTTCCTGCCAGTAGAGATCTTGTTACCATGTTTCGTTCTATCGAAAATGTACACCGACCCGTTTGAGGACACAGTTCCTATAATGTCAGGGTTCTGCGGCATGTATCGACACCGATTACAGTCACCATCGGGATATGATATTCGTACCTCTTCTTCCAGCGTCTTATCGTGTAGTTTCACTGAATTGTCCAGCTTGAACTCCATTTCATCCATGTCAAAGTTGTTAATTGAACTCCATTTTATATGATCCATAGTAGAGACCGACGAGATGTATACAGATTCATCTTGCGGTACCTGCTGTGACGTGAACAAAGACAGTAATATTCGGTGCTTGTCGTTTGTTAGAGTGAGATCTGGGAAGAACTGGCACGAAAGGGAAGGCCATTTCGATGTGTTCGTGTTCAAGTAGTCGTATAAAAGCTTCGTATTCTTCTTCCAGTTTGTATATCTCTGCTGAACATCGTTTGAGATTCCAGAACTCAGCTCAGGAGGCTCCTCAATTATCAGCTCTGACATGACTATACCTTCTAGCGTGTTCGCTTTTGTCAACAGTCTGTTACCCCTGCGTTCATCATGTGTCTTTGAGTGTTAATTTTATCGCGTTATTTCAGGCATCTGACGTGTAATTTCCATTATTTTAAGGTATGTAATGTGCGTTGAATTTTCATTTTCCAAATTGCCCGCTTAGAAAATAACCAGAGTGCGACAAACACACACACACAGGTGGAACTCTTAAAGCGGATATCTTTCATTAGGATGCTTCGCACTTATGTCATTGTCATGTATACATCATTCATTACACATATATTTACGATAAAGAAAGTATATTGGTTTTAGTAGTATGTATGGAAGTTAATAGATGAGATCAAACCGCATTTGGAGCGTAATATAAAAGAAGACCTTAAATATGAACTTAGATCCATTCCTTGAATTGGTTGATCAAACCGTTGGTAGAGCCGTCGTGGGAAGAGACGTTTTCGCTACCAGTCAATTCGCTACCGATGACCTTGGCCAAAACCTTACCCAATTCAACACCCCATTGGTCGAAAGAGTTGATGTTCCAGATAGCACCTTCAGTGAATGTAACGTGCTCGTAGTAAGCGATCAAAGCACCAAGGGTAGCTGGAGTGATCTTTTGAGCCAAGATGGAGGTGGTAGGTCTGTTACCGGAGAAGACCTTGTGAGGTACTAAACCGCCAGTGGCACCTTCGGATTCGACTTGTTGCTCGTTCTTACCGACCATCAAAGCTTCAGCTTGAGCGAAGAAGTTAGATGCTAGCATCTTTTGGTGTAGGTTGTTTTCGATTGGGTTGTGAGATTGAGCGGCCAAGATGAAGTCAGAAGGAATCAACTTGGTACCTTGGTGGATCAATTGGAAGAAAGAGTGTTGAGCGTTGGTAGCTGGTTCACCGAACAAGATAGATCCGGTAGAGTAGTTAGCGAAAACGTTACCTCTGGTGACAGACTTACCGTTAGATTCCATAGACAACTGTTGCAAGTAAGCTGGGAATCTGTGCAAGTATTGGTCGAATGGGGCAACCAAATGTGTTTGAGCGTCGAAGAAGTTGTTGTACCAAACAGATAATAGACCACCCAACAATGGGATGTTGTCCTCTACTGGGGTTTCAACGAAATGCTTATCTACCGCTTCGGCACCCTTCAAGAAGGCTTCGAAGTTGTCGAAACCGATGTATAGAGCGACTGACAAACCAATGGCAGACCAGACAGAGTAACGACCACCGACCCAGTTTTCGAAACCGAACATGTTCTTGGTGTCGATACCGAACTTGCTGACTTCAGGAGCGTTGGTGGACAAAGCAGCGAAATGCTTGGCGATGTGGGATTGGTCGTTACCGGTTTCAGACAAGAACCAATTCTTAGCGCTGGTAGCGTTTGTGATGGTTTCAGCAGTGGTGAAAGTCTTGGAAGCAATCAAGAACAAAGTAGTTTCAGCGTTCAAGCCCTTCAAGGTCTCGGCGATATGGGTACCGTCGATGTTAGAAACGAAATGAACCTTCAAGTTGGTAGCGTAGTGCTTCAAGGCTTCGGTGACCATAACTGGACCCAAATCGGAACCACCAATACCGATGTTAACAACATCGGTGATGGCCTTACCGGTGTAACCCTTCCAAGCACCGGATCTGACTTCTTCTGTGAATTCCTTCATGTGTTGCAAGACGGAGTCGACTTCTGGAGTCACGTTGGTACCGTCAACGTACATTGGCTTCAAGCTTCTGTTTCTCAAGGCAACGTGGTAAACAGCACGGCCTTCGGTGAAGTTGATAGCCTCACCGTTGAACATAGAGTCTCTCAAATCGGTGACCTTGGCCTCCTTGGCCAATTGGATCAAACTCTTCATGATTTCATCGTCAATCAAGTTCTTGGAGAAATCGAACAAGATCTTAGATCCGTCGTAGTTAACAAATGTCTTGGCTAGCTTTTGGTAACGAGAGTTATCCTTGGCAAATTCATCCTTGACGTTCAAAGTCTTACCCTTTTGTTCGTACAAAGATTGCAACTGGTTCCATGCTGGCAATTCAGAAGCCAACTTGAAGTCAGAGTATGTGTTTTCAGTAGCCATTGTGTTGGTTGTATATGATGTGGTTTGGTTTAAAATACTACCTTAATTCAGGATTGAGGTTTTTATTCAAACAAAAGATATGTTGGAACAAGTAGTTAAATTGAGAAAAAAAAAAAATTCTTGCGTTGTTGTACACTGATCCAGAGAATAACCTGACAAAGTAATCTCAATGCCAAAACTAAGCTAAATTAAATCTCAACAGTGCACACATTCTACACTCTAAGTCCAAAAAACCTACGCTTTGCAACCTTAACTGTAATATATATATATATTTACACAAATATACAAATATATATGATGCGCCATATACCAATTTCCCTTTCCCTACAAATTCGCAGGTGATCGAATCAGCATTATGAACCCATTTTGGCTTTCCTCACCAAACTTCACCTTTCCTCTGTTTTCCATCGAATCCCATGCGCACTGACAAATTATCCGGAACAACTTGTATCCAGGATCAGCTTCTGCTTTTTGATGAGCCTGGGCGGGCCAGAATCGGCTGCAGGGTGGTGCTGCGACAGTCTGGTCCGAAATACCAGCTTCCACTAATGCCCGTGCTTTCCGGAAAGGAAAAAAAAAAGTGTCAAATGCCATACGTGAGGCGGGCGCGTGGCCTTGTGAGGCAGGGTAATCTGACACGTGCAGGCCACGTGCTTTCGCACGTGACCTCGTTTGTTTGTTTGTTTGGGGTTGTTTTTTTTTGGCCTTTCGACAATTGTAAATCTTAGATGCTGATACTGTTCCGATCAATACACACAATACATACACTGTCGCAGACATGCTCTGTGTCCGGTAGAGCAATAAAATCAGTAAATCAGTTGTACCTTTCTATCGTTGACACAATCTCGTCAATGTGTTCTTGCTGCTGTTCCAGGTTGGAGGTGGGCTGTAGAGACTGCCTCTTCATGTGTTCCAGCAAGTTTGCATGCATTTGACGTAATCGAGTAATGTCCTCTTCGAAGTTTTGCGGGAACGTAATGCCGGTGTCCGTTTCTCTTGCCATTCTCTTCACGTCGTCCAACGTGTCTATATCTGTCCATATTCTATCCTTGTAGTCTGTCTTAGGAGTAGCTTGGACGTTGCCAAGGACGGTTTCTTTGGGTAGCGTTCTCGGTATAGGTTTTGAGTCTGCCGGTCTTTGATCGCTGTTTGAATAATGCTTGCTGTATTGCTCGTACGAGTAGGGCGTTTCTCTGCTGGATTGATCCATTCCTGCGGTTTTCGTAAGAACTTGTGAGTTAGATTCTGTTGCGTTGAACTGAGGGGTTACGGATACATGTGTGTCTTGAAATCGTCTAAGCATTTCATTTAGAATGCGACACCATTTAATTGAAGATGCCTAAAGTTTGAAATAAAAAAAAAAAAAAAATCCAAGAGATGCGCAAGGGTTTCCTTTCATACCTGTAAAGAACCTCTTTGCTGGATGCAAATGCGGAACTAGTTGTGCTGTTATCAATAAGAGCCAAATTAACCAGCTGCAGTATTCGTTCGGGTTGAATTTTCTCGAATTGCACTTATTCTCTTTTATAAACAGCAAATGGCTGCAGAGACACAATGGCGACGATTATTGTGGTTGAAACAGCCGTTTCCAGACACCTACACAGATCCTGATTTCTATAAGCAATGGGAGGAGCTGAAAAGAGCGCATGACCAGTCGAGACCCCATTCTTCCTACAAGTCTGTACTTCTAGACCTCTTCCAGTTTTACCACATGATCATTAACACCATGCTTCTCTATATCATATTCGCATGGTTTTATCATTACAAGTACAATCCGGTGCTAATTGCGGGCTCGATTTCGTCGGTATCTTTCCTGGTTGCGAATAAAAGAGTGCCCTGGAAATCTACTGTCATAATTGTATTTGCCATGTTGACTTTATCTCCAGTTCTAAAATCTTTGTCCAAGACCACTTCGTCTGATTCCATATGGACATTGTCAGCGTGGTTCACAGCGTTTTACATCATATCGACTTCCACCCTTCAATCCAAAATTTTACCGACCAATATTCTCTTCTCTAATGTGACAGTTCTTTCTTCCAGGTTGGAGACCTCCACCCAAGTTTTCTGCTTCCTTTTAATCTGCATTCAAATTAACATCCTACTGCCGACAGTGGAAAAATATCTAATCAAAAGTAAGATGAAACTTTTACACATGCTGTGTGTTATTGCGACGCATGGAACTGTTTATTACTTTGTTACAAAACTGATGGGTGTCGGGATTACAATACCGTTGGGAATATCATCTTTGCTGTTATTGTTTGGTATTCCTCATTATTACATACACTGGGAAAAATACTACTACAAAGGGCATCCGTTCCTACAACAGTGGGATGCAAAGAAACCGATCTTGGACTAATTCCAACATTTGTTATAGCTTTAGTTGAACTCTCCATTCACATGACTCTAGTACTGTATATACACTTCAAAGAATGACATAAAAGTTAAATGCATATTTTTTTTATTACAATTGGACAAACCCTGCGTGTCCGCAAGAACTTTATTTCTTTACATAGCTGTTTGAAGCAACAACATTTACTCATGAAATGCACCGCCAGCCAGGACTAAATTTGTTCTCGTGAATTTGACCTTGTGAATGGCAGTCTTTTTGGTATGGAATGATGCCATTAAATCCTGAGTCGGTATTACAGTCCTTCTACGTCCGAATTCTTTGATGTCGTTGTTAACACTTAATTCCATGTCGCCAGAATATGTATTAAATTGTTGTTCTGGTTCCATCCCAGGTTCATTTGTGAATCGTTTTATATCCCAAACTCTGACACTTTGGTCTGCACCTCCCGATACCAAACAGTTACCTTCTTTGTTAAAGGTGATAGAATATACAGGACTCTTACCATGGCCCTTCATCTGCTTGATTCTTTTACCAGTACCAATGTCCCATACAATGATAGTACCATCTTCACTTCCTGTTGTTAGCCACCTACCATCTGGAGACACTTCTAGTGCTGTAACAGGGGAGGTATGGCCCAAAAATAATCTGACAGAATCACCTGTTTGAATGTCCCACATACGGCATGTTTTGTCGCTAGACCCAGTGAAAACGTAGCAACCATTTGGATGGAACGTGCTGCAATCGACATCATTTAGATGCCCAGAAAAGATTCTTAGTGGATAGATGTGATCGCATGACCATAACCTAGCTGTTTGATCATGTGAAGCAGTGATGAAGTAATGTCCCAGAGGAGAGAACTTGATATACCACACTGGATGGTTGTGGCCCTTGTAACATACGAGACACGTGAATGTATCCAATGACCATAATCTGACCGTTTTATCTTCAGAAGCACTGAGTAAATACCTATTGTCAGGACTGAAAGCGACAGAATAAACAGGCCCACTGTGTCCTACCAGCGTCGCAGAGTTTGATTGATCCTTGGCCTTTGATGGAAGAATAGACTGCAATGGAGAGCCATCCAGATACCATATTTTTATTGTGCTATCTTGGAAACCTGCTGCAGTCATTCTTGCATCATCGCTAAACTCGACACACGTCATGTTTCCGTTAGTGTTGTGGAACGTGTACATACAAACGCTTGGAGCGGACGTTTGAAGGTTCTTCAACTGAATTGATTCCCTACTCTCCCTCACTTTTTGTATTTCTATTTTCAAGTCCAAAGTTGTTTTTACGGGTAATGGTAATGAATCCTTTGCTGGAGACTCCATCATGGAGCCGATTGTACCCTCTGGTTTCTCTTCTTCTTCTTTATTCTTAGGATCCCTCTTTTTCCTTTCAGTGGCGGAAACTTCTGTGGTGGCTGCTGCTGAGCCCTTTTCTTCTTTATCCTCAGCGATATCTGCCTCGTCTTTGATGTCGTCAGATCCAGGCTCTTTCACTTCGGTTTCCTCTTTGGTAACGACATCGTCAGGTTTCTCTGTGCCCTCTTGTTTATTCTGATTACCTGTCATTTCTCTGTACTCTTCCACCAACGTTCTGGTGATCGGTTTATCCTTATTTTCTGCGGCTTCTTGTTCATCCTTCTTTTGCAACTCCATTTCAACTTCCTTTGTGAACGCTTCGTTTCTTGGATATGGACCTAACTTTACGAGAACAGAGTTGTAAGTATCAACGTCGATATCACCTGTGGATATATCTTTAATACCATCGGTAAGAATGTCTTCGGATTTGACAACGTCCACAATGTTGGGGTCTAGATTCTGGTTAATGATCGAAATCAACAAAGACCCACCGACACTTTCGTTTTCATTCAAAAAGTATAAAAGAAGGTTCAGCGTAGTTCTTGAGATTGTGATCTTATATTTGTTAGTTTGGAACCCTTGCGCCAACTCATTCTCCTTGATGTGATCCACCGAGTTTACACTGAATAGCCTGTTGATCTCTGACCCATGCACAGCCTTGTAATCCACGGAATATTTATCGAAGAATCTTCTTGCATGCAATGGATCCTTGATGACTAGCTGTAAAAACACGTATATGAAAATCGGATAGATGATACGCGTGAGCTCAGGTTTGTACAATTCCAACGACGAATCGACCCAGTTCTTCAACATCGAGTAGGCCCTGAAGTAATGTAGCGGTGTGAGTTGCTGTGGTTTGATCAATTGACCGTTATTATCTCTTTTCAACGGCATGGAAGGGTTCGAAACCGGTTTTGCCGTGGTAGTGCTTCCTGTAATGGCTGTAGCAGACCCTGCGGATGCAGGCACTGTGCCAGAAGCGGTAGCATTCTTGTTCGGAGGCGTCAACGTACGAGAGGACTCGGCACGAAGCATTTGTTCTGTTCTGTGGTACCCCTTCTTGTTCAAATACTCCAAAACGATACGATTTAAATCTGAAGCAGAGAACCCTGGTTTGGAAGCTGCTGCACCACTGCTGCCACCGGAGTTCCCGCCAGCACCATTGCCATTGCCACTACCATTGCCACTACCGCCGCTGGCAGCAGGTGCCGTGGCACCTGCTGCACCTGCTGGCCCCGCTGTGGCCTCACCTTGCTTATTCCCCTGCTGTTTCCCGTTCGAAGACATAGTTCACAAGCTGGAAAATGTACAACAACCAATTTTACCGCACTCTCTTTCACACCCTCTGATTCAAAGAGCGGGCAGGATATATCTGGTAAGATGTCCTTCCCAAGTCGCCCTTGTAAGATACCAACGGATCGATGTAGAACCGACCAAACGTACCGCTCAATTTGCATTAACTGTTTATTTTTGATATTAACAAATTCGAGTATATATTTTTTTTCAGTTGCCAAAATTCAAATTCTAAACCTTACCAAAACCAAACACTGAGCGCGCCAGGGGGGAGGAAAAAAGACAAAAGAGACGACACGTGAATGTCATGTGACTGTCGTGTGACTGTCCGGGTACCTATTTCCGGGCCTACTCAAAAAAAAAAAACTGCATTACGTACGCAAGTGGGTTGAGAGGGGTAACGTTTTTGCAGCCACAGGTTGCAAAGGCGCGCGTCTCGCTTAACCGCTCGAAGAGGAAAACCCCTTGGTTACGGGTATCTTCTTACCTTAAGGGAGAAGTCATTCTGGGACTCCTGTAATTGGACTAGTTGGATCTGGAAGCCAAACGCCAAATGCTAAATGCCGGAGCCTTCAGCATCCACAAAAGGAATGGACCCCTTGTTTTTCGAGCAGGTATCGCCATGGCGGCACAGACCGAAAAGAGGGGCTGAATGGAACGAAATAAGGCGATTACAATAATCTAACCCACTGCTTACTTACAGCATACTGCTTACAGCACTAGAGGGAATGTTTGAGAAAGGAAAGTGACCACGTGACTGCGTCCCGTTACCCTGGGGGCACGTTTGCGTGCCATCCAATCTCTTTTTTTTTCTTTTTTTTCAAATTTTTTTCCGTTCCTTAGTGTTTACCGATGGGGCTCCACTAATAGTCAGGAGACGAAGTTCGACTTCGTGGAGTCCTGTGACGGTTCGTCGGTGCGGGACGTACCCAACGAAAAAAAAAAAAAAAAAAAAAAAACAAGAACTCAATGGAAAAAACGTGAAAAATTTCAAAGATTCAAAGGAATCCAAGGAATCCAAGGAATCGCCTTCTCTTTTCAGTTCTAAAGATTGTCCACTCTCGTTTGCTCAGGTACGAAGAGAATCAAACGCTACTCGATCTCATCGCAAGGTGGTATCACAGGCCTGCGACTTGTCCTGACCTTTCCCCCAAGTGGCATTCTCTGATTTTGTGCGTGGGTTTAAGCCAGCCTTTTTTCTTTCTCATAATTATTCTAGGCGAAAGAAGCATCTCTTTCCAATAGGAAATCAGGGTACGTTTTAGGATCTGCCTGCCAGGACTTGTGCGTTGAGGTTGCAGCTGTACAGAGACGCTAGATCCCGTGTAAGTTGTACCAGACGAGGCGCGTTCTGTGGGTGTGTGTGTGTGTGCTCTTTGTCCTTCAAAGGTCGGTTTGTTTGGGTTTGGAAGTATTTTTTTTTGATCTGCTTCAGCATCCTAAGTGCAAATTTGAGACTTTGAACTTCTGGAAGTTGAAATCACCTTGGCTCCAAGAACCAAGCACGATCCCTCGAAGCATTCTGACGGTTTTTAGACCCATTAGGTAATCCTGGGCCAAAGCAGTCTTCGCAGGAAACGAGTAGTGTCAAGCGACGCACAGGATAGGGTTTTGTTGCAGATTTGGTGTTCGAGCACAGAGAGCTGCACTGCTGCCCCACATTTTACTATACCGTTGACTAAAGGATACTGGGACTTCGCGATTTCCCTGTTTCGGTTTGTGTGCGCACTTCCACTTTCTTTGGACAATCATTTATAAAGGAAGTTCAAACAGGTTTTTGACACTTAGCGTAGGTTCCCACGTTAGCGGAATTCGGTTTTTTGGATTAGGTTTTGGATTAGGTTTTGGTTTTGTTGCGTGATGGATAAGGATAATCTAAACATCAATTTACAAGACTGGTTGAATGACCCGATGTTGGCAGCCCAGCTGAACCGAGCTCAATCTTCGACGCCGACGATTTTCAATGGCATGGAAGATACAGCAAACGGACCTAGCGCACAACAGAAGAACGATGCCCCAAGGACTCAATTGCAGTCTGTCGATAACGCATCGGCTTCAGAGTTGTCGAACTTCCTTACATCCTCGCGGCTTAATTTGGGGACTCTGATGAAGTTCGTGTGTATAGAGTTCTTCAAATGTAATAAGGACGAACTCGCTAACCTCAGGTTGCTGGACTTGACTCAGGACTCGACTTTCCCACAGACCTTAACGCTAAGGAACGTGCAAACAGAGAACTCGCACTATAAGTTCTTCAACACTATAAGCAGGGACAAGTCGATTACCTGTTGTCCCGTTTTCGCGATCGCGTTGTATTCGTTCATCACTTGGAAGCAAACTGCAATCTCATGGAAGAACTTCATGAATTTGCCGCTTATCTTTGACTCGAAAGACATAATAATGCTACAAGGTAACAACCAACTCCGAGTTCCTGTATATACTAGTAAGATGGTACGGTCTGCCGTCACGCCGAAGAAAGAGATGTTGGGATTTGTGTTTCCGTGGTTAGCGGCTCTTGAAAGGGATTACTTGGCTCACGATAGATCAAACTACATCCTTTTTTCCCTTGTAGAGTTGTTCCACTTCTTAGCGAAAGTCATTTTACAGGATTTCGCATTCTTACAATGTACAGGTCAACTACCGCATTTACAAGAACTTATCAAGACAGAGCTTAACTGGCAGTTCCTCGATTCTGATGATTGGAACCTGTTCAGAGACGAAATGCAACGTCAAATCGACAGCGAATTGCTTCAGATTAATTGTTTCAATTCGGTTTGTGGTAAAATTGAGGATAGATTTTCGAAACTTTCAAAGGACTTGGTAACAGAGAACGACAAGTTGTCAACTGAATTGCGTAACATGAAATCGCAAATGGCGTCGATGACCTCAGTTGTCAATCAGATTTTTCATACCCAACGACAATTGCTGTCGTATCAGATACACAACCCTGCCAACAATGTATCAAACAGCATGGCTAACTACAGCCATTCCGCAATGAACTCTCCTAACAATGTGACGAATAATGACAACAATGGGGTGAATTCCAATGCGTTGGTTAACACTAACAATGGTGGGATGCTCCCGTCTGTCAATGGGAATCCTAATGCCACATACTCCGTCAACTATTCCAAGTTGATGAACGATAAGAGGCACATGTACAACCAACCGATGAATTCCATCAAGCGCATGAAACTGGACGGTAAGGACATGTCAAATTTCGATAGCACTTCTAGAAGACTGTCTCAACCGCAACCCCAATCACCTTTGCAAATTGGCTCTCCGTTGGAGGCTTTGCTCTCGAAACCGATACCATCTCCAAAGATTACAGTTTCAATGCTAAACAACTCAGTTGCGTCTCCACCTTCGAATTCCATTGCAATGTCACCGTTACCTTATATTAACGAACCTATGACATTGAATAGCAATCCAAATAGCATACTCACTGACGGCACCCAAAATAACATAAACATAGATAATCCAACCCCGATGACTCAAATGGAAAAAGTTATTAGTACTGGGTCAAATACGCGAACTGCGTCAAAAAATGGTACATCTATTAACAGTGCCGATGAAGACTACCGCAATGAAAATGACGATGAAAACGAACCTAAAGTGATGGTAAGGAATAACAGTAAAGGGAAAAGAACAGGAAACCCAAATATAGACATCAAATACAAACTCTCTCGTGATAACAAGACAATTTGGGATCTTTATAATGAATGGTATCATGGGCTTAACGGAAAGTTATCTATCAACGAATTGATAGAGAAGTACGGTTATAGACGGTGGAAAGTAACAGAAGACTCGCATTTTTTCCCAACAAGACGCATTATTATCGACTATATCGAAACTGAAACTAATAGAAGTATCAATTTGAAAAGATACAATCCCGATAGCACAATGCTGAATGATAGAGACGCCGTCAGGAAACAGATAGTGAAGGACTTAGAAACCTTCAGAGAAGAAAATGGCCTTACTTTAAACTCGCTTTCTTTGTATTTTAGAAATTACAGCAGATGGGGCAAAGAACTTTGTATATATGACAACTTCAAGGACTGGACACTAGTGACTATGAACGAAGAAGAGAAGGTCAAGTACTGTAAACGCAAGACGCTATCTGCAAAAGAAAACAGAGAGGATAACCACTCGCAGGATGACAATGAGTGATTAATTAACGAAATTAACGGAGCACAGTCTCGTTTGTATTATAATATATAGAATTATATAATTCTACATTTTTATGGCAAGTTATGATTAAAAGAAATTCAGCATGCTTTCTTGGAACCCTTCGGCATGAGTGCTTTAATTTATGTTTTTCAAATCTTGGTTTTATCGTTGTCTCATGTGTTTCTATTTCCCTAATTTGACACGGAATATCACTTCTCAGAAATAAACCTTTGAATACAGGAAAAATAAGAGCAACTCATCATAGTTGTTGATATACAACGGAATAAATCAAAAGGTACATTTGAATAAACAGTGATCTCTGAATGCTAGGTGTGTATGAGATAATAGCGACAAATAATTGTGAACAATGCCACACGATCACTTCATAGTTCCAAGTAATGTCAATTTAACCCAAGCGTTATCTCTTTTGCATTCTATCGTTAGCATTCAGTTAGACAACTGCAAAGAACAAAATGCTAAAAAAAAAGAGCAAGACGCCGGAGAAATATTGAGCTCGATTTTGTTGTATCTGCGTGAAGGTCTAATATCAATCAAACGAAAGTTCGGTGTTGTTCATTACACAGATTTAACAGATCCAGCTGTGATATCTAAGTATGCGGATGTCAGAATTTTAGGGCAGGAAATCAAAGACATGTTTACCAAGTTAGAAAGCAAACCTCAGGACAAGAAAGACGCTGATTGGCGATCCAAACTCAAGATGAAATTCACAAAGAGTACCGATAAACTTGACCAAGAGAGAGCCCTCAAAGAGAAAGAACAAGTCGAACAGCTTAAGATAGAAAGAGATAGAATACAAAGCGAAGAGAAGGAGAAAGAAGCAAGAATACTGAAAAAGAAGGAGCAAGACATTGAAAGGCAAGTAAGAAATGAGGTTGAAGAAGAACTAAGAAGAAACAAACTCAAACAAGCTGTTACCGTTGAGCGGAATGCTTCCCAAACAGAAAGTATAGCACCAACAAGAAAATCAATGGATCAACTGACCAGAAAGGCGGAACTTTTTGGTAGAAGGAGTTTGGACGGCTTTGGAAGGAGAAAGTCATATCAGAATGAGGCCCGAAACGTCAACATAACATCTCCCACCGTCAACAAAGCTGCTCTGATGGCATGGGGTGGGCAATCTGGTCAAGAAATTGTTCAATCGAAACCAAAACCCAAGCCAACGTTCATATATACAAAGCCCACAGTCAGAAGACCCGTTATTAAGAGCCCCGTTAGAACTTCTCCAAAGATTCCAGCAGAAGCAACCTTTGATACCCCTACGGTTGAAAGAGAACGTGTAAGGTCACCAATATCTAGGCGAGATCCTCACAGCAGATCTCCCTCGATTGACAAAAAACGACAGGATTCTCCTTCTGAAAATTTAGAGAAGCCCCTCACGCCTTTTGAGAAGAGATTGAAGCATGTAATGGATAATTTAGAAGGTGTTGACGAAACCTCATGTCAACAGATCATCAACGATATCTTGGACACGGATGAAAAAGTTTATTGGGATGACATATCAGGTTTAATTAGCGCTAAGTCGGCCTTGAAGGAAGCTGTAGTGTATCCGTTTTTGAGACCGGATCTATTCCAAGGACTCAGAGAACCAGTGTCAGGTATATTGCTCTTTGGTCCACCCGGTACGGGTAAAACAATGATAGCAAAGGCCGTCGCTACTGAATCCAAATCGACTTTTTTTAGCATCAGCGCATCTTCTGTGCTATCCAAATTTTTGGGTGAGTCCGAGAAACTAGTCCGTGCATTGTTTTATTTGTCAAAGAAACTAGCACCATCCATCATATTTATCGACGAGATTGACTCCTTGCTAACTGCTAGAAGCGACAACGAAAACGAATCATCTAGAAGGATTAAAACAGAGTTTTTAATCAGATGGTCCTCACTTTCTAGCGCAACAGCATCTGAAAAGACGGAAGAGCAAATGGACAACTCCAGAGTCTTGGTGCTTGCAGCCACCAATACCCCTTGGGACCTTGATGAAGCCGCTTCCAGGCGGTTCTCGAAGAGGATATACATCCCGTTACCAGATTTCGAAACAAGACATTACCATTTGAAAAGATTGATGGCCGTACAAAGAAACCAGCTCTCTGAAACCGACTTCGACGAAATTGCCAAATCCACTGACGGATACTCCGGATCTGATCTCACCTCCTTAGCCAAGGACGCCGCCATGGAGCCCATCAGAGACCTTGGGGAAAAATTAATCGATGCAAACCTTGAATTGGTTCGTGGAGTTACTGTCGACGACTTCAAAAGGGCAATGACAAGAATTAAGAGGAGTGTGTCCCAGCAATCACTCGTCAGGTTTGAGCAATGGGCAGTCACCTACGGAAGCACATAAGCTTATCTTGAATAATATAGGCTTTGCGCACCGTCCACTGTTTTTCCCCAGATTTTAATAGGTTTTATACCAGTCAATAGCTTGCGTCATTAGAATAAGCAAAGTAGTAATTAGGTCTGTAGAAACTAAAAAAAAAAAAAAAAAAAAAAAAAAATTATTGAGGTCATTATAGCACAAAAAAAATAAAAAA
>PPJP03000022.1:0-135479 GCA_003705805.3 Kluyveromyces dobzhanskii | reverse complement strand
GAACTCCATTTTAACTCCTTACATGCTCAACTCTTACCAGTGGAATTGGGGCGCAAAAACCGGGTTATTCTGGGGTGGCTTTGCTGCAGTCTGTTTGGCGTGGGCTTATTTCGATTTGCCAGAAACTAAAGGCAGGACATTCGCTGAGCTTGATGAGTTGTTTCACGAGAGGATTCCGGCAAGAAAGTTCAAAGGCACGCACGTTGAACCGTTTGCTCGTGAAACAATAATGAAAGACATAGCCGGCAACGCAGAACTCAACTTGGAAACAATTGAGGAGGAGGAATTTGACTACAGAAAATAATTGGCAAAACTTGTCCAGCGCATTGAGGTTTGAGGTCAAAACATGTACTAATTATAACGTAATAAAAAAGGGCTTATCAACACATACCAGTGATTTTTCACAAATTAATGTCGTAACTGTGTTAATGAACACCCCTTGGAGTAAACAATTTTATTTTTTTACAACAGTATAATCACGGAAGTTTTTGAGACTTTCTTTTCAATATTAGATTTTTTTGAACAGTTTTAAAACTCTTCTTCTCTTCCTGAGGCATCTGGTCCTCTATTTGGGTACTAGATGTATGCCTCTTGTCATCTCGGCCTTTTAGTCTAGTCTCTGCTAGTTCCCAGATGTTTATGTTCAGTTACAAAGACATTTCAGCTTTTCTGGTCTCAATTTCTGATACTCAATTTCTGATTTTTCGTCTTTAAAATATAATAACTAACAATTTTGGTGAGAATTTTGCAGGTTGCTTCCCTATTGAAAACCAGGTCAAAATGACATACATCAACGCAAACCCTGCTAACTTCTAAGATGGAGCCCTATTTCGAACTCTGATTATTATTTGCTCTCAAAGGCATTAGCAAAATACTCATGCAACTCTCCCGCAGAAGGTGATTCAGTTCTAAACTACATCCAACTCAAAAAGGGATACTATTAAAATGTATCCAAAACGGTTTTTGCAGCTTCTCCACTAATGAATCCATTTGAGGTTCTACTTTTCCCACCATTCACTGGACGGCTAACCCAGCAATTTGAGGTTCGACAATGCTTTCCAGACTGGGTTATGGAGAGTTACGTATGTTCTAGTGCTCTAGGATGTCCCAAAATCTTTCGAGAATAAACGACGAATCAATGTAGCAGAAACCTTCCTGATTGTAGTTTTGATACTATCGTTTTACTTCCCGACAACCGCCTTTCCTCGGTTAGCCATGTCAAACTAAAAGCAGCCCTTCTGATGTCATTGGACACAAAGTTTTACATATACTGTTAGATTCCATTCTCTGACCGGTGATTAACTGGACTACCAAGGAAGTCGCCGAATCAGCATCTTCCTCGCTACCTCACTATCCAAAGCCACAAGAGAGCTGCTTCTGGTAATGGTCGTAAACAGCTAACTGACACAACGTGCGCCAAGAGTTTTTTTTTTATGATCATCAGTTATAAACTCCGCAATCATCTTTCCGTGTGAAGACACGGTTTGTAGTTGGGTACTCCTTGAAAATTCGTGTGATTCGGCAGTACTTACCTCGAAGGCGGGTGGGATGAGAGTCGAACTGCTCTGTTTCAAACCACACTCACACAAATCAAACTAGATTGTTTTTTTTTAACTCATTAAACGGTTTAAAACTAGGATTTAGATCGGGACGGTGTACGGCTGACTTTGGAAGTTGCACAGATCATTGGCTAATTCTAATTTTGAAGGCGAAAGAAATTGAAAAAAATCCTCGTGAAACTGTTATGCTTACAAAGCGCTGCAGGTAAAAGTGGGTGTTTTCCATGTCGAAATTACCTTCTTATATATTTGAAAAAAAGTTTAAGGTACAAAAAAATCATCACCAGAATAAACGCCGTTAGCACAGACAAAGCGGTATTTAATTTTTTCCTTTCGAAGGAAAATGCAGGGAAGGTCGTACAAACAGAATGTTTTTCACCTCGCAAAGAAAACGTGCAGAGCTGAATTGATCTTCATAGCTGGCGACCAGGCAAAAAACATGCAATACATTTTTAGGATCCTGAATATATTATAATGACAAAACAGCAACGACATAAGAACGATTCCCGTTGAGGTGCAACACTGGGGAAAACTGCCAAATGTCTAATACAGATCAGTTGTCTTTCTGGTCTGGTGTACCACACTTATCAATAATTTACTCTCTTTAGTATTGGGTTGCCCCTAACAATTTGGCGAAAAAAGCAATAGTCCAGTTAATTTGCTCTCGATGATTGTGTCTCCTGTCTCTCGTTTACCTTAGTGTTTTTTTTAACGTGATGTTGACGCTAACCTCTGCTATAGAAGGTTTATTGCGTGCTAGGCTTCTCATTATGCAGCTGTATTTGAGTGCACGGTCGCGTATGCCAAGTAAAGCAGCACCCTTGAATCAATTTGAAAAAACTTCTGTAATAATGGTTGTTACCTCTCGAGCAGAAGGAACTGGCAGTTTTCGTGCGCGGTATTTAAGAACTCGCCATTTCACCGTTTGCCCGACTTGTCAACACTTTGAGTAAGTTGTGCACGGCCTCTCTGGATGAATCACTATCTTCGCATTTACTTCAGCATCAATAGATGTAACATCCGGTAGTTCAAGGGGCTTTAATTCGTCGATATCAGAACCAAAAGCGATATCAATAGAATAACAAATTATTCAAAGAAATATGGGTAAGATTGCTGAGTTTTTTGGGAATCCTGGTGACCGTACGGATGTCCACCAACAAGTGCGAATTGACACCTCATATGCTGTCGATGAAGTACTTCAGAAACCTGGAGCTGATTCAGGTGATTTAGTAGAAGTACTTAGTAGCTCTTCTTCTGAGTCTGTTAGGTTAGGAGAACTGGAAGTAGAAGAAAACGGTGAAATTTCTACATCAATCGGTTTTACAGGATTGGTAAAAAACAGAACTGACAGAGTCTTAGATCGGCTGGTGCAAGCTGCTGGATCACAAGTAACGTTCATTTTTTTGATGATAGTTCTCCTTGGCTGGGCAATTGCCGGTATTGTATCAGGCGCTCCCAACCAGTGGCAAGTCGCGATGCAAGATGGGCAGTCAATCCAGTGTTATGTGTGGGACACATTGTTGATGAGACAGCAATTGATGTCAGCACACGAGCATATGTGTATTTGTGCTGAACTAGGCTCTAGAGTTACCGTTTTAAAGAAGCTCCTTACCCGAGTAGCTGATGAAACAGAAGAGAATCAAACAATAGCATATGAGCACTTACCAGAGATCAATGAAGTAACTGTCGATTTACAGGACAAAACTTGGTATGACAAGTTCGCCTCTGTTGTCAGTAAAGTTCTTGGTTCTTGGTATACTATCATTATATACTGGTGTGGTATCTTCGTATGGGTTGGATGTGGTGCCCTGAATTTGGATGCTGGTAATAGCCCTCCGTATACTGGAAAGACTAGCGGTAGTAACCCTGAACTCGCAAAATTTAGTAATTTGTGGCAAATGTACATCAATACTGCGACAGCCGTCGTTTTATATACAACCAGCGTTTTCTTACAGAACATCAGAGCTAGGCATGATATCTTTGTCGCAAAGTACATTAGAGAGTTGTTTGCTGCAGATGTCAAAATTGATAATATTCTGAGAAGATATAATGATGACTACACTACTGAGGCAGATATTGTGACCGTCAAGGCTGGAAAGAGAACCAAAGGTGAGGTTTGGATCGACTGGTATGGTGATATTATCGGTACTGGTGCCGGTGTCATCATAGGTGTTCTTGTTTTCGCTGCTTGGATTGCTATAGGAGACCCCATGAAGTGGAGTGACAATTGGTGGTTAATTATTGGCACCTATACAGGTCTTGTGGGATTCCTTGATGGTTTTGTTATTAGACAAAACTATTTCCGTATAGTCCAACATGAAACTCAGAACTACGAAAACCTTATAGCTGATGACTACGAATTATTCTCATTGCTAGGAATTGAATGTCCTGAACGTTTGATGAGAGTACCAATAGAGAAAAACCGATCTATAACCTACAGGGTATCTGCTTATGTCAACAGGAAATGCTCTACCGAACTTAGTGTCTTGGCATCAATTATCTTAATCATCGTACTAATATGCATTGCTTCCGCATTAAGGTGGAATGAAACCGGCCAATTGTTGGTAAATACGCCTACTATGATTATTGAAGGGTTTTTCTTGTTGATTCTCTTACAGTCACATAATTGGGCTGATGTCACTCGCAGAGCCGAGATAGCTTTGTTGTGCAACAGGAGGATCTTTTTGATGGCATATTTGGAAAACAGATTTGGTACGGACACCTCAGAAACTGCAACAAAGTACGATTGATTTTCTCCAGTTTCGAATGCGTCTTTCAAAATTTTTCTATTTCTATTTGTATCATACTTTGCGTTCTTTTGACGGATTCTATTTCTTTTGAAACTAAACCAATGCAGCCTAGCATGAAATTCTGATATAGCTTAAGCTATTTTATTTTAACATGCGTTTGTTCGATGGAAATCGACGACAAAACGCCTTGTTTTCACGTTGCTATCCTCTTATCGTGAATAGTTGTCTGTGATAAACTTTTATCGTCACATCTTATGCAAATATCTATACAACGGATTTTCAGTATATCTTATAGCCTATTCTGAACATAATTAGACCAATTTTTTTGCTTTCTCTCCCTTTCAAATCTAGAACTCATGTTAGAGACATGAAAGGTGTACATACTTACGTAGACATAGGTCAATAAATTCACTGATGAATCTTGAAAAAAAAAACAACAGGCAGCCATGATATTACCTCTGGGTAGTACTTGATGCGCATGATCTTTCTAGGGGAAATTTTGAAGAAATTCATGCACTTAATGAGGAATATCATCATGCAAGAAGTAAAGGTCTGAAAATTATCAAGAAATTTTGTATTTAGGCAAATGTCTATAAAAATATGATGAACGAAATGTTGTATTTTAATTCGAATATGATATCGCTGATATCAATCCTTCGAATTCAAGAACTGTAAGATTTGGGGTGGGGTAAATTATTCTAGTCAACTTTGAATGACAAAAGGCTATAGCATACCTCAGCCCACGAAGTTATGGGGTATCTTTAAAATATGGGACGAAAATTATGAGAGCGTGAACGAGGTAAGTCAAAACGTACATGAGCAAAATTTAGAGCATATAGTAGGCAATTCTAAGAGCTCGATCGAATCAGACTGAAGAAATATTGTTTGTCCCGATTTTTGTATTGGTGTGAAGATTGGAATACATTGATATGATGAACGCTATCGTGATTAAAAGGATAGTGCAATTAAAATTATGCCGAACATCATTATAATAGTGCTAGGAACACCGCAATGAAAGGAGTTGCGAGTAGTTTTGATGCACTACCTTCATATACGGAGCTGAGAACACTTACGGACGAAGTTGAAGTAGCTGAGAGTGTTGCAGCTGACAAAGATGCAGATCCTGTTTCAGTTGAGCTTTTTGACACTTCGCTGTTCACGGATTCCGTCTTAACAGCAGGACTGGCAGTGGTAGTGCTTAGGGGAACTGTACTATCAGGATGAGCAGTAGATTTTCCGGCACTAGACGTGTCATACTTCTCGACCTTTGAAGAAGTCACAGGTGATGCGGTAGCGACGGTACCACTCTTGGTTGTCTCAGGAGAGTTGACTTTAGTACTTGAAGTTTCGACATTCTTTGTTCCTGATGTTGCAGTGGCTTCTGTGCTGGTGGATTCTATTGGGCAAGTAGTAGTGTAGATGGTGGTAACACCATTTACTGTAGTAGTGACAGTACTCAATGTAAAGGTTGCCTTTGTTGGGGTGTTGGTACTTGAAGTCTCGACACTCTTTGTTCCTGATGTTACAGTGACACCTGTACTAGTCGATTCAATTGGACAAGTAGTAGTGTAGATGGTGGTAACACCATTTACTGTAGTAGTGACAGTACTCAATGTAAAGGTTGCCTTTGTTGGGGTGTTGGTACTTGAAGTCTCGACACTCTTTGTTCCTGATGTTACAGTGACACCTGTACTAGTCGATTCAATTGGACAAGTAGTAGTGTAGATGGTGGTAACACCATTTACTGTAGTAGTGACAGTACTCAATGTAAAGGTTGCCTTTGTTGGGGTGTTGGTACTTGAAGTCTCGACACTCTTTGTTCCTGATGTTACAGTGACACCTGTACTAGTCGATTCAATTGGACAAGTAGTAGTGTAGATGGTGGTAACACCGTTAAAGGTTGTTGTGACAGTGGTTAATGAAGCAGTACTGCCAGTGGTAGAAGCCTCGGTGGTTGAAGACTCAATAGTAGAAGTTGTTTCCTTTGATGGCCCAACAGTGGTCGATGTTGCCGGGAAAGAGCTTGACGTTTCTATACTAGAAGCTTCGGTGGAAGACTCAGTGGAAGAGACTTCAGTGGTAGAAGCTTCAGTAGTAGAAGATTCAGTGGTAGAAGCTTCGGTAGTTGAAGATTCAGTGCTTGAAGATTCAGTAGTAGAGGCTTCGGTAGTTGAAGATTCAGTAGTAGAGGCTTCGGTGGAAGAAGACTCAGTGGAAGAGACCTCAGTTGTTGAAGAGTCAGTGGTAGAAGCTTCGGTAGTCGAAGAGACATCAGTGGTTGAAGATTCAGTAGTAGAGGTTTCTTCTGTTGGTTTCAAAGTGGTTGTTGTAGAGACACTGGAAACAGTTTCCGAAGTCTCAGTGAATTGAGACGTGGTGGAATTACTAAACCAACCGCTGGAGGTAGGAACCCTTACAGTAGAGGACTCAGTACTTGAAAATTCGGTAGTCGAAGATTCAGTGGTAGAGGCTTCAGTGGTTAAAGATTCAGTAGTAGAGGCTTCGGTAGTTGAGGCTTCAGTGCTTGAAGATTCGGTGGTAGAGGCTTCGGTAGTTGAGGCTTCAGTGCTTGAAGATTCAGTGGTAGAGGCTTCGGTGGTTAAAGATTCAGTGGTAGAGGCTTCAGTGGTAGAAGATTCAGTGGTAGAGGCTTCGGTGGTAGAAGATTCAGTGGTAGAAGCTTCGGTAGTTGAAGATTCAGTGGTAGAAGCTTCGGTAGTTGAAGATTCAGTGCTTGAAGATTCAGTGGTAGAGGCTTCGGTGGTTAAAGATTCAGTAGTAGAGGCTTCAGTGGTTGAAGATTCAGTGGTAGAGGCTTCGGTAGTTGAAGATTCAGTGGTAGAGGCTTCGGTGGAAGAAGACTCAGTGGAAGAGACTTCAGTGGTAGAAGCTTCAGTAGTCGAAGATTCAGTGGTAGAGGCTTCAGTGGTTGAAGATTCGGTAGTAGAAGCTTCAGTGGTTGAAGATTCAATAGTAGAGGTTTCTTCTGTTGGTTTGAGAGTGGTAGATGATTCAGTAGTAGAAGATTCAGTGGTAGAGGCTTCGGTGGTAGAGGATTCAGTGGTAGAAGCTTCGGTAGTTGAAGATTCAGTGGTAGAGGCTTCGGTGGTAGAAGATTCAGTGGTAGAAGCTTCGGTAGTTGAAGATTCAGTGGTAGAAGCTTCGGTAGTTGAAGATTCAGTGGTAGAAGCTTCGGTAGTTGAAGATTCAGTGCTTGAAGATTCAGTGGTAGAGGCTTCGGTGGTTAAAGATTCAGTAGTAGAGGCTTCAGTGGTTGAAGATTCAGTGGTAGAGGCTTCGGTAGTTGAAGATTCAGTGGTAGAGGCTTCGGTGGAAGAAGACTCAGTGGAAGAGACTTCAGTGGTAGAAGCTTCGGTAGTTGAAGATTCAGTGGAAGAGGCTTCGGTAGTTGAAGATTCAGTGCTTGAAGATTCAGTAGTAGAGGCTTCGGTAGTTGAAGATTCAGTGGTAGAGGCTTCGGTGGAAGAAGACTCAGTGCTTGAAGATTCAGTAGTAGAGGCTTCGGTAGTTGAAGATTCGGTGTTAGAACATTCGGTACATGGAGTCTCGGTGGTAGAAGCTTCAGTAGTCGAAGATTCAGTAGTAGAGGCTTCAGTGCTTGAAGATTCGGTAGTAGAAGCTTCAGTGCTTGAAGATTCAATAGTAGAGGTTTCTTCTGTTGGTTTGAGAGTGGTAGATGATTCAGTTGTAGAAGATTCGGTATTAGAACACTCGGTACATGGAGTCTCGGTGGTAGAGGCTTCAGTTGTAGAAGATTCCGTGCTGGAAGACTTGGTACATGGAGTCTTAGTCTTGGATGTATGTGATTCCGTGCTGGAAGACTTGGTACATGGAGTCTTAGTCTTGGATGTATGTGATTCCGTGCTGGAAGACTTGGTACATGGAGTCTTAGTCTTGGATGTATGTGATTCCGTGCTGGAAGACTTGGTACATGGAGTCTTAGTCTTGGATGTATGTGATTCCGTGCTGGAAGACTTGGTACATGGAGTCTTAGTCTTGGATGTATGTGATTTCGTGCTGGAAGACTTGGTACATGGAGTCTTAGTCTTGGATGTATGTGATTCCGTGCTGGAAACTTCGGTCGTAGACGATTTGGTGCTAGAAGACTCAGTAGACGATTCCTTAGTACATGGTGTACTGGTGGATTGTTCGGTGCTGGATGAGATAGTAGAGGTTTCCGCGTGTGGACTCACAGACGTCGAAGAACTCGAAGCTGAAGTTGTACTTGGCTTATCGCATGGGTAACTTTGAGGATAATTTGTGTTCCCGTTCAACTGAGCAGGCCAGAAATAACTACCTGCGTCGGTTTGAGATCTCTTATAGTTGTCGTAGTTATTGCAGCCAGTGATCAAATCGAAGCTTGTTGTACCGTATGACCAGTTTGAACAATCGGTGCTACCTTGACAATATTCATATTGAATTTGGAACGAAGGCATCCAAATAATTGAAGCATCGTTGGAGTCTGGTTGACCGTAGACACGGAAAGTTGCTGTCCAATCAGTAGGGTTGTCAATCAAGTAAGTGTTTTCATTGTGTCCGTATAATTGGAAGGTTGACCCGTCTGGGGAGCTCACGCCGATCATTTTCAAAGACCATAAAGATTTCAATGGAATTTGTTTTTCACCGGTGACATGGACAGTCACAGTATAAATGTTATCATTGACCCAGTTCACTTCTTCAAGCACAATATCATATAGTATTGTTCCGGTGTTTTGGGCGTGAAAAGTAAAGTCGAGGCATGGACAACCGTTCACTGGAGTTGCAGATCCAGTTCCATGAGAACCTGAAACGAAATCAACGTTACTAGCTGCTGCTGATTCAAACAACAGTATTAACCAACAGATAAAACCGAATAGCTGAGATTGCATGGTATTATAGGTTGTAGGCGTATGTGTTGCGTTGATTCAAGTATGGTTTATTTTCAAAGTTCATAACTGCCATCCATTAATATAATATACACTACCCATCATGCGTTTGGGGGAAGATTGAAATGTTCGAATCAATCGTGAGGCTTATATACAATGACTCGACAGAAGGATTTGTCGAACTCGTGGAACAATTAAACCCTGACTGTAATTTGGCGGTGAAAAAATCAGAAGGTTGCAATTATCAGTCAATACATCATAGATCAAACGTATTAGGCATGGGCGAACTGTATGCTACAGTAGCTAAAGAGAAATTCACTGAAAAGTAATTTCGGAATGCGATGATGTTAGCATTAAATTTCGCCGTTCACAAAAGTATCCTCCTAGTGTATGTTAGGATGAGGAAATTCAATTAGACAGTTCGGCCCACAACTGAGTGCTGACATAATTTTGGGGGAAGATTTGCAGTTTCACTTCACAAGCGTGATTTGCCGTTCATGTTTCATATTTTACAGGTATTCTTAGCATTTCTGAGAGTTATGATAAAGTGTTGTGGTGATTCGAATCTGTGTCAATCTTTTGCGAGTTTAGAACCAATAACTTCACGTTGATGTTGGTAATTACCGCTCTGTGATAATAAGCGTGCTGCACAGCCGTAAAGTCGAGTTCTACGGCACTACCTCTGTGAGTAGAAAAAGAAAGTTTACGTGGCATTGAACTCGGAAGGGTTGACAGGGATAACTAAAGTTGTTTTTCTTTAGACTCACAGCCTACCTGTTCTAGAATACTAAGCGGGATTTACTATCTAGCTGGGCAAGTTATTTTTTCTCAGTTTCAATGCATCCATTCAGAGTCACTTGTATTTCTGTGTAAAGCTTTTGAACCGTTGTGATTTTGTGACTCTGCTGATCTTTCCAGGTTTTAGGAAGAACTGGGGATGCACCGATGGTTTCAAGTTCTACGGTAGTGCGAATTCTGTGAAATGTTGTGATAGAAACGGAAGTCATGAAATCAGTAATAAAGTTTGAAAGATTCATTATTCCAAAAGAGCTCCGAAAGGGATGATCGCAACAGAAACTCTGCAGACTGTCCAACTCCAAACAAACCGTCTACCCATTCAAACAGTAAGATTTACATGTCGAGTGTGCAGAAGTGATTTTCATCTTTTGTTGTCTGTGAGTTTCTGAGAATCGTAGCCGTTTCCGAGTGTTTGTCTCTGTTCAGAACCGTTTGATTTCTTTCTTCACCTGATTCGTCAACAAATACTCCACAGCTCGGGTCTTAACTAACAAAAAATGAGTACTTACGTACGAGATCTACGATTCGGAATATCCTAGAAATCAATGCAGAAAATCTTTTTCATTTCTTTTGAAAATCTTTTCGGGAAGTCTTTCCGACTTTAACGTTCTTTGTTTATTTTGGTTTCAGAAAACAACGGCAACTGTTGTTGTACATGGTTTTCCAGAATATCTTTTTCTGCTAACACAAGGACCCTCGGAACGAATCCGTCTGCTGCAGGGAAGAAAGGCAGTGAATTTCTGAAGAATTTTTTTTCCACGCTTCCAGCCGCTCCACGAGCTACTGGTGTACAGCCATATTTCACATTAATTAAACTAGTGCGAAATTTTGCAAAGTTATGGTGCAAGAAGCCAGTCACGGGCCACTAGTCACTAGTCATTATTCACTAGTCACAAGTCACAAGTCACAAGTCACTGTCACAAGTCACCAATCACTAATCACTAATCACTAATCACTAGTACTGGCACTGGCACTGGCACTGTTCAGAAATTTTAAACTTCATTTCTCAAGACATTCTTCTTTCCAAACATAAAACCGTAAATCATCGTTCGTTGGAGTTATCTTGTGCGTGGCAGCACATGTTCGACTACAGTTCCGAACAATTAAGTATTCCGAGAACAATCGAAAGTAACGTTCTGGAACGAAATTTTCGAAAAAGTTAAAATAAATTATTTCGAACGTAGATCCGAGGTTTACGAGTAACAAATCGTGTTTGAGGTTCCGAGATTTTCGAGCAACTTCGGAACAGACTAATTTTGAAAAACAAAAAAAAGAAAAACATCTCTGCAGTGGGGTGGTGAAAGAGAAGGGTTGGAGTTTCCCTTTTTTCTTTTAGCTTCGTATCGGATCAATAACCCGAAACGATAATCGCTGAATGATGTCACCCCGAAAAGGATTTCCGTTCCAAGGTCTGGACCTAACTGGTCGGCGGTTTTTTCGCCTTGATATTTAAGATTCCGTTTTTCCCTCTCGTTTGTCCTCTATATGATTGTCACGTGAAATCAATTAGCATGATCATTTTGATACGTTGCTCTGATATCTCATAATCTTTATAACTGAGACATATCAGCTTTCTGTGCTTTTCTTGCCTGCAGTAGTCTGTTAGGAAGTATCTTTCTTGTCTCTTATTTCTGCCGTATAGCTGTTGCAAATATATTACAAATGGGTGTGAGAGGTATCTCAATTTAACCAAGCTTTGGGCCTAAAACGCTAGAACGAAATGACACGATCCCTCGAGTCCTTTCACTACTAAAGCAGTTTGTTGTTCAAAGACAAAACTCACTTTCAGCTTGTCCTCCTTCACAATGTAACAAGGAATTGATTCTCTATTAAATTGATATTATGTTAGAATTGCACGTATACTGACTGCTATATAGGTTGATAATCAAGGTAGAGCAGCTCTGCGATCTGGCGATCTGGCGATCTGGTAGTAATTGCAATACTGTTCTTATCTTTGACATAAACGTTTCCGATTTTCCGTTAGGTATGGCTTAAGTGGTGTCAAACACAACGCCATGTGAGGATACAAGAATCTAGGTGATATGCACACCTTTACTCTGCCAGCCGCCCATCGCGTTCGTTGTTACCCGGTAGACTTGATGATCTATCTTAAAATTAATACACGTGACCTCAACATCCTAGAGTTGTTGCATTGTGCACACAATGAATTCCGAAATTCAAGTGAGTGCAGTGCCCTTGTACTGACCCGAGTTGAAATGAATAACCACGATCCCGATTACGAGCGCAATGGCACCATATACTACCGCAACGTAGTTCATGTTGAAAGACGTCACAGGTTTCACATATGGAAAGGATAAAATAACGAGACAAAATATTGCGTATGCAACAGTGATCGTATGAGGAACCCAACCAAATCTATGCAACCATTGTTTGCATTTACTTGTCAAACTTCTTCCGTCTTGGATTTGTCCGCCATGCTTACGAATAAACTTTTCTCTTCCCCTTGTCAGCAAGATTGCACTGGGAATAGCATATGAGATTATTAAGAGAGTCACCGCAGCAGATATGATTGCATTGAAAGCTTTGGTGCTGCCCAACATAATACATCCAATGATAACGACCAACAATTGCGAGAAGAGATGTGCGTTTAAGGGCACTTTGCAAGCAGGATTGATTATTGCAAGTTTAGCTGTCATAAAGTGTGACATAGTATTCTTTGACTTCCAAGCTTGCATATCTCTCGACAAGGCCCACAAGGTCCGTGACTGCCACGTTCCGCTAGCCACTCCGCAAGTTAACCCTACGACAATCGTGCACGTTTGCAGAAGTATCGCCAGATTTTTATTTGCAGTGGCCTGGTAATAAATAGTTACTGCTGGTGCAATCGAATCGAGTACTGCAGTAGTATCACGTACACAATAAAACAGTGCAATCGAATATGAAAAACTCGTTACAAATCCTATGATGATTGTTGCCGTTATCACTTTAGGAACCAAAACTTTCGCAGCAGTACGGCCAACCTCATCAGTCATATGTGTCGCAGAGTCGATTCCTACAAATGACCATAATGGGTTGATCAAACCAACCAGGAACGCCATTCCATCAGATTTCCAACCAGTATTATTGTTGAACTTCTGAAAGATATCCTGACTTTTAGGCCACGGTTGTTCAGATATCGTATCGCTGCGGGATACTAAGCAGACAACAAATGTAAATGCATAAGTAAACAAAGACATTGTAAATCCAAAAGTGGACAGTAATGGTAACAATTGAAAATGACAATTGAAAGCCGTCAAGAAGATAGTTATTATTTCATACAACAAAAAGTTGTGCCATTGTTTGAACACGAAAGACGGGTTCAAAAGGCTGTGGATGCCCATTATACTGTAAACCAATGAAGATGAAATACTGGCTGTTGTAAACAAACACCCAAAGTAGTTTATCATTCCCACCATTATGGCCATATTCTTTTGAATTCTTGAGGCATGTTTTTTCGATTCAAAATGGCATTCCTCCCCAACTACATCTTTTTCATTCTTCAGATCGCTGCTCAATGACTCTTTCACATCGTATTTTATCGCACTTGATTCTGATTCCACAATTGGTAATTCTTGGCTGTCATTCGGTGTTGAGGTTTCAAGAAGTGTGAGGGTCCAAAAACTAGTTCCAGCACTGTTTGGAAGTAGGTAAGAAAATTCTGATAAAGAATATCCGCACATTGAAGTGAGAACAAAAGCAAATATGAGTCCGTAAATTACTAACGGTGGGCCGGCTCCTGCTAGGCCCACAACAAACGACGAAGATACTCCTAGCCATGAATTTGTTAATGAGAATGACAATCCAATAAGAGACCACCATGAAAAGTTACGGACTAGTGTGCCCTTGTTTCTTGGAGTCGTTTCCGTATCCGTTAGATCTGATGACATGGTTGATTTTGGTGGAAGTCTGTTATTTATGTCTTTTCTCTACAATCTTTCATGAAGCTGTCAGCTAGTAAAACTAAATATTGCATGCCTTTTATATTAATTCAATTTTCCTCCAGTGCCATCATGTTGGCCGTTCTTGGTCATCCATGTCGAGCTTTTGGAAGTGGGCCGTATAATCATAATTTTTGTCACACATGCATTTGATTGTTTTATACCGTCAATTGAGTCAAGTTAGTATGACTATTGATAAATTTTCTCTGTTGAAAAGATACCTCGAATTACTTGATTTATTTATCATTACAATGCAAGTCATATACACTAGGAACTTTTCTGAGAGCCATTTCCATGTCTTCTTTGGTCTCGCATCGATCTACTTCACAGAAAATCTTCACTCCAAATAGTCTCAACGTGTCTGC
Source organism: Kluyveromyces dobzhanskii (assembly GCA_003705805.3). Classification (NCBI taxonomy): domain Eukaryota; kingdom Fungi; phylum Ascomycota; class Saccharomycetes; order Saccharomycetales; family Saccharomycetaceae; genus Kluyveromyces; species Kluyveromyces dobzhanskii. The sequence continues at coordinate 121,183 of PPJP03000022.1, read as the reverse complement.
ATTTATTTTGTTCGGACGACCGTTAAGAATACATCCTAAAAAGTTATCTCTCAGCCCATGATTATTCAAATGCTCTACCGTGAGCATCGTATGATTCAACGTACCAAGGCCGCTATTTGCAACGACTAGAATGCCCACTTCATGTTGAGGATACCTCTCGACCAGGCTATGGATCAAATCTGTAGTGATTTCCAGCTTTTTGGTGATTGGTACGAAAAGCCCGCCAGCGCCCTCCACGACTAGCACTTCGCTACCTAAATATTCTGCAGGTGGAATACAGAAGTCTGATAATGATATGTCAATGTTGGCTTCGAACTCCATTGCGTTGAAGGGGGAAAGAGGTTTCTTCATTTGAAAGCGAGGAGGGAAGAGTTTTGGCTTCCAGTCTGTAATTTCGTTAGGAAATCTAGAGATCGTTTCAGTATCCCCTGTGTCACTTTCTAGCCCAGTCTGTATCGGCTTCCAATAGTTTGCTTTCCATTTGTGCACTAGTAAGCTTGAAACGAATGTTTTGCCAACATCTGTCCCCGTCCCTGTAACGAATATGATCTTAGTCATTTTTCGCTTGTCGGTCGTGAGATTGAGGCTCTTTAACAAAAGTTGTGCATATCCGAATGGCCTTGGATTTTAAGAGTTTTAAACCAAAATGGCACTATTTATACGACAGCGAGTCGAAAAAACACGACTCATTGACTAGAACCCTAAGCTTGACTGCATATCTTTGACGCGCGGTTTTTTATTGCGTAAAGAGTTTTGTTGGATTCAGTATCAACGGAAACAGTTCATGATGTTTATACATCATTCTTTTTAGTTTTATTTTTTTTTTTGGTACCACTTATGTACATGATTGGAAAGAGTCATGACTGGACGACTCAAGGCTGAATAGCGTCAGCTTCTTATTTCCCTTTGAAATAACTCGCGAATTCGGGCGTGGCATGCGAGTATATAAACCCGCAATGGGTGGGCACTCGACTTTTCGCTTCCAAGTTTGTTACTCAGGCGTTTAAAATCATAACCTCAGTGCAAACCTGAAACATAACAGCACTTTCTCTACTGTATTACTGTGCAATCGACAACTTCAAAATGGAAGTAAATGCTATGTTGGCCTTCGACAAGAAGCATATTTGGCATCCGTACTCGTCAATGGGTAGTGACCACACTATCTTTCCAGTCTTGCGTGCTACTGGATGCAAATTTGTTTTGGCGGATAATGAACAAACACAACTGGTAGATGGAATGTCCTCTTGGTGGTGCGTAATTCACGGCTATAACAACGAGAAGATCAACAAAGCGCTGAAAGATCAGATAGACAACGTCTCGCATGTGATGTTTGGGGGACTAACCCACTTCCCCGCTGTCCAACTGGCCCAAAATCTTCTTAAATTCATAGACCACCCTCAGCTGGATTCGGTATTCTTTGCGGACTCTGGGTCCGTTGCAGTGGAGGTTTCGCTGAAAATGGCATTGCAATATCAATTCTCTTTGAATCATCCCAAGAAGAAGAAATTCATAACGATTAGACGCGGTTATCATGGTGACACTATCGGTGCGATGAGCGTTTGTGACCCTATCAACTCAATGCATTCGATGTATGGTGATTACCTCTCCCAAAATATTTTTGTTGAGGCACCGCCCATGGTAAATACCTTATTTACTTCTGCTTTACATGATTCATTGCAATTGGAGGATAATTACAATGAAGAAGAAAACAATAGGGCTCTACTTGATATGGAGAATATGATGCGCGAGAATCACGACGAGGTGTGTGCGGTGATTTTAGAACCAATTTTGCAGGGAGCAGGTGGTATGAGGCTATATCACCCAAAGTATCTCATTGAGTTGAAGAAGCTTTGTATGGTTTTCGACATCCCACTCATATTCGACGAGATCGCCACAGGATTCGGAAGGACAGGGCAAGCATTTGCTTTCAAACATTGCGAGATTTATCAGGAAAAAATGGGAGTACCTGCATCTCAAAGAGTGGATGTATTTCCCGACATTCTTTGTGTAGGAAAGGGCCTCACAGGTGGATATATGACCCTTAGCGCAGTTATTGCAACAAAGAACATAAGCAGCGTTATATCAGCAAAAGACACGGCAACAGGGGGGGCTTTTATGCACGGGCCTACCTTTATGGGAAACCCTCTTGCTTGTGCAGCTGCCAACAAATCTTTAGAAATTCTGATGAAAGGTAGCTGGAAGGGTATGGTGGACAACATTGAGCTGCAATTATATAAAGAGCTATATGTGGAGCTCAAAAACAGCGAACTTTATGGCAGATTGATCAAAACAATGAGAATAGTTGGTGCTATCGCAGTCGTCGAATTGTTGGAGGCAATCGACGCTGAGTTCGTTCAGAGAAGGCTAGTGAGTAAAGGCATATTTATTCGGCCTTTCGGTAAGCTGGTTTACATTATGCCACCCTATATCATATCAAAAGAAGAACTATCCACCTTGACTACTGGAATCAAAGAGCTCCTTTTCGAATGGGACGATTACCAGCGTAGAACTGTTTAAGTGTCTGACTTTTTGATTGATTCCGTATCGATAAACGTGAGAGCCTTCCTGAACGTTTAAACGTAAATAAATTAGCTGGTCAGCACTCATTTTGGATGTTCTTATTCAAACAAAAGGGTTCGACGTTAGAAATAAATACTGGTTTGAAGTGCCACTGGCTTCATGGAAAATCCTTTCAAAGTACACACATACCAAGATATTTTCAATGTGTGCTAACTTGTTCCTCGATTAGGACTATAATCTGTAACCGCAACAAGGTTTCAACAAGAGACTATCAACATGCTCTTGGATTGTCATTTTTCACAGTTTAGCACTAGTCTTATTCTCCGCAACTTATTGAAGGCGTTCTAATTAAAACGTTTCCTGGCTTCGGACGCCAGACTGGTGAGCAAATAAATGTAATGTCCTTTCTTTTCCAATTTAGCATTCTATACTCAAGATCATCTCAATGTCGCGCGATACATGCACGAAAGCTCTGCCTAGAGCTTTTCCTACGAAGTTCAAACAGCGACTAAGACTCAAGGAATCTCTCATTGCATTGCGTTTCCGGTCCAGCTACCGGTAGGTACGTGCGTCACTCGAAATTGAAGCTAGTTTGACACCTTTTTTCTTCTCCTTTTTATTTATATATATCCAGGTATTATCGGACCCTGTTTTTTTAGGTTTCGCATAATTTATACTTAAGCAAAAGAATATTTGAAGATATCTGCTGACTTTAAGGTTTGCTGTTCCTGTCCAGTAATAATAGGCCATCCAACGAAAACAAACCAAGACAATATGTTTGAATTATACAGCCCTGTCAAAATCCTAGCTTCCGTTGCAACGACCCTTACCTTCGGTTACTCTTCTGGTTTGGTTACCAGAACCAGTGTTAACACATGGTATCCTACTTTAATCAAACCATGGTTCACTCCTCCAAACAAAGTTTTCCCTATAGCATGGTCGTCATTGTATCTGATCATGGGTGTAGCAGCAGGAATAGTGTGGTCACACGCAGACAACGGTGATAAATTAGCAAAGACTGGTTTGAAGCATTTCGCTGTCCAGTTCGGGTTGAACATGCTTTGGAGCTATCTCTTCTTCGGTTTAAAATCACCCGGTCTTGGATTGATTGAAGTGGTCGCTTTGTGGACTTCCCTTTACAAGACCTGGACGGTGTTTTCGGCCGTAGACTCTGTAGCCGGGTGGTTAATGCTCCCATACCTATCCTGGGTCAGTTATGCTGCAGTGTTGAATGCCAGTATATGGTGGTTGAACCCTTAGACTCGCCATTGTAGACGAATTTTATTCCCCAACACTCAATTTGGTATAACACCCATGAATAAGATGTTTCGAGTCCGTTTTGGCGTCAATTCCAATCAATCGAACCGATCGGCACCTGAAACGATATGATGTCAAATAATAAATAAAATCGCATATTTCGTTTATATACATGTACATAAGATTTAAAGTACAAAACTATGCAACGCGGGTTAACGTGGACACTCATTGCACTGCAATGGTTTGTTTATGTTATTAAAGCAAAGTGCGGTGAGGTTTAGGCAACGGGAGAGGTTTCACAGTGATGTAAGAATTCTCTCTTGTAGCGATACCTGCGAAAGCATCGTACCATGCAATAAACGCAACGATGACACCGATGACACCACCCGCTCTTGTCACGCTTGTATTTTGCGTGAACTCACCAATGCTCAAAATTAAGAAAGTGATGGTTAACAGAAAGAACAACGAGAAGAAGGCCACTGTGGATTTCATTGTACAAACTGTCATACCAGCAGTAAATATGGCCCAACCCAGTAAAAAAAACCCGACTGCAGATGCAAATTGTTCCGGGTGTTCCTCATACGCATCAGCGATCCCGAAAAATGGAATATACAATGTAGAAAATGACATCCAAAACCCTCCAAATGAACTTAATGCGGTTCCACCAAATGTGTTTTCCAATGCTATTTCCCAAATTCCTGCGATGAGCTGTACCAACCCACCATAAAACGCTGCTAGTCCAACAACAACGTTAGGTATAGTGATGCCCATCGCCCTGGCATTGCACATGGACAAAACGAAAGTCGTTAGCGCAAAGGCTGAAAGACCCAACGGAGCAGGATTGGCAAATTTATGAGACGAAGGTGGTGCTAGACCCGGGTTCAATGTACCACCGAAGGCGGAGTACAAATCTTCCTTCAGAAACTTTTGACGTCCAATGAAGAGAAACTCATGGTTATCACCGCCAGTATGGACTTTTTGCAACTCTAAGTCGTTGTATACAGCGGGGTCTAGTGAATCATAGTGCGGCATGTTGGTCCTATTCTCGAAGTGTCGGCCTGCCTTTTCCTGAAATGATTGTTCTTCTGACATCGACTATCTTTTTTTATCAGGACTGTTGTACTGTACTATATGGTATGGCTCACGCGACACTTAGTACTTGATGAACTACTAGTATTTGTACGAGCAGAACGACGGAAATCAAAAAAAAAAAAAAAATGAATGATAATATAGAACACTATTATAAAGGCACTACGTGAAACAACTCCGTCCTCAAGCGTGAATCACCTCTCTTCTTGCCTCATGTTACACTCCAACCATCATCTCTTATATACGCAGCAAGAAGGACGGACCACATACGATTCCCGTAGTTTATTTTTTTCTTCCAAACTTCCATGTATACGGTTGCTCCCCTCAAATGTGCAATACCAAGACATCCCCTCTCGCTGCTCTCTAAATCATTTGCTCAGAACCTATTCGAACTCTGGCCTGTAAACCTTTTTTTTTTTTGGTCAGTTCTCTTCGAGTGATTCTCAAAGCAGATATTAGGTTTTGCTTTATCTGTCGGTGTTTGTCATTGCGGAACCCAAATTGGGACGTCCATACCCATTTCATACTTAGAGGCCGATCAGATCAGTTTTGTCATCTCGAGCGAAAAACCGGCGACGGGTTAAGCATCACCCGCAACCTTGCAGGCTCTTTCTCTATCTCCTGTCAACAATAAAATCCAATCACTCAACTTTAACTCGAATGACCCGCACGAATTTCGCCTGTGTCTCTTTTGGGTTCTACTTTGCTCAACGTTTTTGTGGAAGGAAAAGACTCATTGGATTGGGCGTATCAGCCTACCGAACGAAAGAAAATCGGTTGATGTGACTGAGGAAAGGAAAATCAACTGGAAATAGAAGTGGGAAGAAAAGATGAAAGATATCGGAACCGACCAGGGTTCGGAGTTTCCACGCACCAGCCGGGGAAGTGGGGGTGAGGGTAGTTTGGGGGCCGTTTCGCTAGAAGTGCTGTAAAGACTTGAAAAGGATATACCGAGTGGGTAACCATCGATAAGGCACGTTTGATTGTTGCCTAAACTTGCTAACCTTGACTGTTGAGTCACGTGCGTGTGTGCAGGGCTGTTTTTGTAGGGAACTTGGCTTGGCTTGGCTTGGCTTCATTCGGACACGACTTTAAACTCCGAGCGGTTACCCGCATCTTAATTAATAATTATGTTGCGTTTATCACGTGACTTGTTATTATTATATTTGTGAAGGGGTAAGGCGTCTCACTTTTAGGGTCTTCTAAGGTGGCTGGAGCAAAAAGCAAAATTGAAGGGAAGAAAAAAAAAAGAAAATAAGAGAAATGACATATTTTAGGTTTAAAAGAAGCTCCTCATTTTAACAAGTTTGACGTGATTGAGAGTGGCGTTGTTATCTCAAGGCCAAGTTCACAAGCTTCAACAACTTTACCGATATAGAATGAGTACAGCTGCTGTGAAAGTCCATTGGTTAAACCAATCTAGAGCCTTTAGGGTATTATGGCTACTGGATCACTTAAAATTACAATATGAAATAATTCCTTACAAGAGAAATGAAGAGTTCAGAGCCCCTGATGAATTGAAGAAGGTCCACCCATTGGGCAGAGCACCTATCTTGGAGATTGATTACAAAGATACCGACCAAAAGGATATTCTTGCGGAATCTGGTTACATTTTCCAGTACGTTTTGGAAAATTTCGACAAAAATGGGTTGCTAAATAATCCAGACCGTCAAAAGGCAGAAAAGATCAAATACTACCTACATTATGCCGAAGGATCACTCCAACCACCATTGTTTATTGAGTTCCTTCTTGCCACTGCTAAAAAGGCTCCTGTTCCGTTCCCAATTTCTTACGTTACGAAGAAATTTGCTGACAAAATCAGTGAAAAGTACTCTCAAGGTGAGCTAAAGAACCAGTTGCAATTCTTAGAAGGCGAAATCAAGCAAAACAGTGGATACTTGGTTGGCGGTAGGTTTAGTGCTGCAGATATCATCTTATCATTCCCACTGGAAATGGCTTTCGAGAGAAAGTTTGCCCAACCTGAACAATATCCAGCCATTACCAAATGGTTGAAAACTATTCAGAGTGAGGAATCCTACTTGGTGTCCAAAAGGAAGGCCAAGGATAACGGAGCTGATTTCTAAGCATCGCTGTTGAAACACGTATGATTTTGAAGCATCTTGATTCACATCATCTCTATAAAAGAATCACCATGTACTTTTTTTTTGTAAATTAATTACCTAAAGACATCAATATTTATTTGAGCAGAACTGTAGATTCCCACGGCAAGTAAGACGATATGGCGTCAACCGTAGTATAAGGTTTCAAACTCTATTCGTTTGATTCTTGATCGATGTGAGAACGAAATTACATTTCCAAACATTGCGCCTATTTACTGTCAAGGCTAATAATCCGAAAAGCTTATTATTTATTATGCGTTAATGATATAGCTATTTATTAGCATTGGAAGAGAGTAGTACATCATAATTCTTCCATTTTATTGTTACCTCTGATGAAGTTCACAGCGTCTTGTCTAGACACTTCCGTGACGGTGGATACCTTATTTTCGAATTTCACTCTAAAAAATGTGTCAGCAACATTTATCATATCGGTTCTGAAAGTGGTACAAATGAATTGAGCTGTATTCGAAAGCCTTTTAATAGTTCGTGCTACAGCTATACGGTATTGTTTGTCTAAGGCCGCATCAATTTCGTCGAACAAATAGAAAGGGGCAGGGTCAACCATCTGAATAGCAAGAATCAATGCGATCGCACAAACAGTCTTTTGGCCACCAGACAATTGTTCTACTCGCAGTTGCTCGTCTTTCTTAGAATTGAAAGAAACTTGGATCGAAACCCCCGTATACTTATTTTCATTCGTCACTTCCGTTGGGTTAGAACCTTGTTTTGCCGCTCTCTTACGTTTTTTCGGTGCTGTTTCGGCCGAACCGGTGTCTTGGCGCTGGTTGATGATGAGCTTACCGGTTCCTCTCGGAACCAAAGTTTCAAAGACCTGGCTGAAATTATCGGCGACCTTGTTAAACGTTTTTTCGATGGCTGTTACCTTTTGTTCCTTCAATTGGTCAATCAAATTTTCAATTGATTGCTTTGATTCGTCAAGCTCTTCCGCCCTTGAGATGAGCTCAGTTCTCTTTTCTTCAAATCGAGTGTAATTCTCGGAAGCTCGTTTGTTAACATTGGTCATTTTAGACAATTGCGAAGTAGCAGCGTTTAACTTCTTCAAAATTTCATCGCTTGCGAGAGATTTGTACTTTTTGAGTGATTCTTCTGCCAGCAATCCCACTTCCCTAGTCAGCTGCTGTAGCTCTTCTTTTCTCGAGTTTAAAGACGCTTTTTTTAGCAGAACTTTTTCTGCGTTCTTCTGGAAGTTTGTGATTCTCTTAACCAAAGACCGTTGCTGAGTGTTCGCTTTGTCCAAATCTTTCTGTAATGATGTTTTTTCCTCTCTGAGGGAAAGGATATCCCTACTCAAACTAGAAAGTTCAGTCTCCACCTGTTCTTTGTTTGTTATTACAGTCTTTCTTTCTAGAATCAAAAGATCTTTTTGATTATTTAGTTGGTTAAGTTGAGAAGAATGTGACGAAGAGGGTTTCCGTTCTAGCTCATGTAATTTTGGAAGTAACTTCGAATTCAGTTCGGCATTGAGCCCATCTAGCTTTGATGATAGCTCGTTCAAAGATGACAGACAAGCCTCTAAAGACGACTCTCTTTCCTGAATATTTTTGGATATAACATGAAGTTCCGCTTTCTCATTGTCATCCAACTCGTTGACGAATGGTTTTAACAAATCAGAGTCGAAAGCGTTTATCCTCCCGCTTAAATTTTCCAATTCCGTATCTGCTTTACTTATTTTCATTTTTAAAGTGCTCACAGAATTTTCGAAAGAGACCTTTTCAGATAGTTTCGCGTTTAGTTGGCTTCTTGCACTTTCAACACTTACCTCGAACGCGTCTCTATTTGCTACTGATTCTTTCACAGTATTGTTCAGGGCATCGATTTCTTGTTCCACTTTCTGCAACATCTTTCTGATATTTTGAAGTTCACTTTGGGTCTTACTATACTCTCGTTTCGATTGTTTAAAATCTCTCAAGGAGTCCAATCTGTTATATTTGTGTTGATCCAAGTACCCACCTGAAAGAACACCTCTATTATCAGCACGGTCTCCGTCCAAAGTTATAGCACTTAACTTTGAACCTTTAGCAAGAGAAGCGCCTGCTGTCAACGATTTAACAACAAGAGTACGACCAAAGACCTCCTTCACCACTTTCTCATATTTTGCATCATACTTTATTTTTCTTATCAAAGGCGTACATTGGTTATTCTCTGTGTTAGTTGGGTACCTAATATTTGTGTCAACATATAATTTATTAAGAGGAATGAACGTAACTCTACCTCCTTTCATGGTAAATAGCTCCTTGATAAGTAAACTTGCTGTCTCTTCGTTGTCAACAACAACGTTGAAAAGAGAGTTACCTCCAACGACCTCTGCACACAATTTATACTTTTCACTTACTTTGATTAACTCTCCTAGAGGTCCGAAGACGTGTTGGTGCAAGTCCAATCTGTTGACAATATCGTTGACGTTTTGTAAGCCCAATGCCAACGAGCGATCAATTGTTGCATTCACGTTTGATTCGAGTTGTTTTACGGAATTATCTAGAGAAGTAGCCACAGTTTGAAGCTTCTGTTCGGTCCTCCACAACTGTTTTCTCTGATCAATTTTTGTTAAATAGTCCTTCTTAGCAGAAGTAACTTTATTTTGTAAATCTTCCTGCTGAGCCAAGGAGCCCATGCCATTTACAGAATCTTTCAGTTCCTCAATTTCGGAGTTCAAATCAGTCAAGTTTTTCTGAGCTTCACTTAGCTGTTTTACCAAATCGTTTTTGGAGTTTTTAGCCTTGCTCATTGACAAGGCTAACAGATCAATTTGTTCGCCAATCCACCTATTTCTCTCTTCCGCATTCTGGAAATCCTCATACTTCCCTTTTTTAGCGAGCAACTCTCTTTGTCTATGGATAAGTTTTTCAATTTCAATCTTCAAAAGCTCTGATTCACCTGACAGACGTTCGAATTCCGGTTGTATTTCAGCAATTTCAGAGTTCTTGGTCTCGATAAGTGTCTTAACATTACCGATTTCTTTGACATTTGATTCTAGGTGAACATGAGAGGCATCGATCTGGATTTGAACATCGTTTAGCTTTGTGTTCAAGTCAGCCAACTCACCTGCGGCTTCTAAAGTCGATACTTTCAGCTGCGGAAGATCGGTCGTATTCTTTATTTTGATTTCGTTATCCAACGAAACCATTTTTTTGTTAAGCTCTACTGCCAACGACTCTCTTTTCTCCAATTCCATTACATATTCTGAAGAGTTTTCAACAACAGAATTGTACTCACCTTCTAAGAGTTCAATCTGATTTGTGATCTCATTTAATTCCCTGTCATACAGGCAAAATTGTAAAAGTTTCCGATCTCTGTTGAAGTTATTATACTTTTCAAGTTCTTCTTTCTCATCAGATAACTCGTTCAACCGTTTATCAAGCTCTTCCAGTTCGTCGGTTATTTTTGTCCTATCTCTCTCCGCGGCATCCATCTTCTTTACAGAATCCTTAAGCTTGTTTTCGAAAGATTTTGCACCAACCACGTCCTCTAGCAGTTGAAGTCTCTCTAAATCCTTAGCGTTAGTCAAGGAAATTATCCGCCCTTGTGGTACAATATTATACGGGTTTGCAGTAGAAAATCCAACGTTTTCTAGCACTCTCCTAACATCTTGCCTGGTGGAGTTTTTATCATTAATCATATATTCATCCTTCTTTAAACCAACAGTCCTTCTGATTCGTACTTCGCCGGAGTCATTTTTCAGTGGAGCAAGCATCAAGTTTTCAGGATCATCAAAGATAATTTCGACGAATGCACTCATAACTTGTCCAGCACCCTGGTAGATAAAACCCTTACGATCTTCTCGTTTCAGATTCGAATTTTCCTCGCTGAGGACAAACCTAATGGCTGCAAAGAAGTTGGATTTGCCCGAACCGTTAGAACCTACTACAACATTGTGATGTTCTGAAAAGTTTTCGACCACGGTCCGATTCTTGTAGGTCTTGAAACCACTGATAATCACAGTTTTTATGTGAACCATGGTTGCAGAAGATCAGATCGCAATCTTCGAGAAGAGAATGTGGCACTTTATCAATGAACTACAGTGCAACGGACACGTAACTCTTATTGTTTTTAACCTTTGCAATGACAATTATGATTTATCTTTTTTTTGTATCGAATTTACGATACTTATTTATGTTTTTTTAATCTTTACTACGGCAGAAACGCGTCATGAAGCTAAATAATACGCGTCGTAGCGCTCCTGAAAGAAAAAGGATCAACGAGATTGGGAAGTTTGCTTATTAAATCTCGTAGAGTAAGCTTGGTGGTTTGCTTAAGTAACCCTTTTTAACCCTGTAACGCCCATGCAATATTCAACGCTTACACGATGCTTTTTATATTCCTGACTTATATTTACGTTTTCTAAAGTATAAATGACTTCCTTTCTTTCGGACTCTGGGCATGAAAGTCTCTTTTGATTCAAAAAAAATAAATTAGCACCAATGCAGAAACATGGTGTACAAATTCAGACAGCGAGCTCGGAATAGGATTCAATCGTAAGGCATAGTACCTATTTCGTGTTTCTTGAAAATACAATTGGGTTGCCAGTAGTATTCGATCAACTTTTGTGGAGTTTACAGATTTTTGGACTGTTGTATCTTTGACTACAGTTAACACACAGCAAAAAGTGGCAGCGATAGGTGATTGGTACGATCCATCTGTACCAGTACTATTGGAGCTACTCAATACGGATTCTTCTTTCCCATAGTTTACCTGATCATATCTACCAACCTTTATAGTCAAGCTACGACAATAAGCTTTGTGACTTAACTTGGAAGCTAAGTACAAGAAACAAGAATCAGATTCTGTAGTCTAGTGGTTAGGATACTCCCCTTCCATCTAAAACGAATTCCCAGAAATGGTATTCGTAAGCGAGGGAGTGACACGGGTTCGAATCCCGTCAGTATCAATTTTTTGTTTCTTGCAAAGATTTGTCTTTTTTGTCAACCGTCCATCGGATTTCACAAGACATTCGTGCTAGTAGCTGCTACTGCTATCCTACAAAGTAAGGCACATAATCATCTAAAACTAATGGAAACAGGAAAAGGAAAACAGGGAAAAAGGGTACAATTTAATCTATAAGCCTAGTACGTACTTTTGAATGAACCAATCATGAAATCTAATATCGTTATCAGACAACTCTGGATGGAACGAAGTCCCCAAAATACGTCCTTGTTGACTGACTGCAACTATTGATCCATCATCCAATGCAAACAAAACCTCGACATCATTTGATAGAACGTTTTCTATTATTGGTGCTCTTATAAAGAAGACCTGAAAGTCCGTGCAGCCAGGAATGAACGACGAGAAATCACACGTTTGGATGAAGGACTCGGCCTGACGACCGAAAGCGTTCCTTCTAACCCTAACCTTCAAAAGATCCAACGAATCAACGAATTTCGATTCATTGCTGAGCTTTTCAGCCAAAAAAATTAACCCAGCACAGGTTCCCCATACAGTTTTACTTGGATCGTGGACAAAATCAAGCAACGGCTGCAAAAGACCGGTTCTTTTGGCAATAAGAGAAATGGTAGTAGATTCTCCTCCAGGAATCACCAGAGAATCACATTCAGCGAGCTGAGAGGCTGTCTTAACCGTGGTTACGCTTACGTCGTAGTTGTGTTTGTCGATTGCTCTTTTCAATAGGGTGACATGCTCTATGAACGCTCCTTGTAGAGCCAACACTCCAATTTTTTTCGTCATGGATGGATTGTATACCGGAGGACCCTCTCGCTATTTAGATCATGAAAGAAAAAAAACTACTTACATACAGCACATTGTCAGATACCAGTATATAAAGCCATAATGGGAATAAGAATATCATTCACAACTCTCAAAACATTTATACTGTTGGACGATTCGCACTTCGGCATTGAATGAAAATGACGATGCATCAGGGCGAAGATCCACAGTGCACATTTGAAATCCTTCACTTCGATATGCACATACGGGAAGATAAATATAATTCTACCTTGGACAAAATGTGTAAGAAGACCCTGTAGTGAAAAATAATTCATGGGGAATTTCAAGATGGCGCAGCAAAAACATGAAATAGTAGACACTTTGACTTGGCGATAACCATACTCATCCAGCGCAAGAATATCTAACTGGCACAATTTTACTCTCTATGCGACACTGAGATTACTCGGCGATTCATCTACATTGGCTAAGTGGGTCGCGTCTGGCAGGGTGAGTCAATATCACTGTTTGAACGTTACTTTTTTCCGAGGTGATGCGAGCAGTTCAAAGGTACACCAGAAAAATAGTGCTCAAGTTTTAACAGTAACTATGGAAAGAAGTGCCACGACCTCCCCAAAGAAGATTGCGATACTGGAAGTAAAAAGGTCAGCAAATTGCTGGTAGCCGTTGTTGGTATTTTTGCCGAGATACGAGAAACAGCTCGGCAAACAATCCGAAGTTAGACTTGACAACTTATTTCTCGTGTGAAGCAACAATACCTAGTTTACGAATGTATCTAACTGAATTTTGTAATGCTGACTATCCGATTATAGTTCTTATTGATTCTCACTGATGATTTAAGATGTGGATTTTTCCGCCATTCTTTGATGGTTGATTTTCATAAATTTGATATATAAGCATGAACCTGAAAGACATTGTACATTGGTCTGCATTTGCGTAAGCCACATAACTTTTGATTTTCCTAAGTTGTTTTATTTTCCAAGGACACCTTTAAAACCCTGCACTGAACTGATAAAGTTGCAAACAACGTAGCGAGAAATGACAGATTTTAAAGTTAAAAGTGGGCTAGCCCAGATGTTGAAGGGCGGTGTGATCATGGATGTAGTTGACGTGGAGCAAGCCAAAATTGCCGAAAGGGCAGGTGCTTGCGCTGTTATGGCATTGGAACAAATTCCTGCCGATATGCGTAAATCGGGGAAAGTGTGTCGTATGTCAGATCCAAAAATGATTAAGGATATCATGGACAACGTCAGTATTCCGGTAATGGCAAAGGTTCGTATTGGACACTTTGTTGAATCACAGATTCTTCAAGAATTGGGGGTTGACTACATCGATGAGAGTGAGGTTTTGACACCTGCGGACTGGAAGAGCCATATCAAGAAGAGTGACTACAAAGTACCATTTGTTTGTGGTGCGAAAGATCTTGGAGAAGCACTTAGAAGAATAGAAGAAGGCGCTGCAATGATCCGTACCAAAGGTGAAGCAGGAACAGGCGATGTGTCTGAAGCTGTCAAGCATATCAAGAAAATTAACTCTGAAATTAAAGAGTTTCAAGAAACCCTCGGTGACGACGAAGATTTCATCGCACAGCGCGCGGAATCTATCGGTGTTTCCAAGGAACTACTAAAGTCCGTTTTGGAGAATGGAAAATTGCCAGTTGTTAACTTCGCTGCCGGTGGCGTTGCAACTCCTGCAGATGCTGCTTTGTTAATGCAATTGGGTTGCGAAGGTGTTTTTGTTGGGTCAGGTATCTTCAAATCTTCTAACCCAGAAAAGCTAGCTCGTTCTATCGTTGAAGCTACAACCCATTACGATGATCCAAAGACTTTGTTGAAGGTTTCCAACGACTTAGGTGATCTCATGGGAGGATTGTCCATCGAATCGTTGAGGAACACTGAGAATCCAAAACGTTTGGCCAACATTGGATGGTAATATTCGAGTGTTACATAGTTCTGTTAAATAGTATTCAATTTTTCACTAAACTGAGTACAAGAGGTATTCATTCTATTACGTCGACACCGAAGGCCTCGCTTTTTTGTGAAGTGCCGAGAAATTGCTCTGTGAACTATCGCCAAGTGTTGAACTTCAATCTTGTGCGTTACAACTATGGTACCAATTAATGATTATCGTAGATGTATTCACTTGAGCATTGAGCAGGTCTTAGAATGGACGTTTTGGACAGGGCTTCAGAGTTTGAGAGGGCATGTGTGACACAGTCTCTGATAGTTCTTCTTTTACAGGACTAGTTCTTTTTTCTGTTGAAAGAGTGATTGATGTATTTTGACATGGCTTTAAATCCACCAAAAATAGAAAAGTGATTATAAACTTCAAAATGAGGCAAGGTACATTTTAAGATCAAAATAATAAATATGTTTGTAGTTTACGAACGTAAAGATTTGTATGCCGAGAAGATCAAGACGAGAACCCATTCCAACCAAAACCTCGTACATGGCTCTTTCAGAAAAACCGCTCTGATAAAATTACTAGTTGAAAGGGATTTCTTTTCTTCCACACACTGAACATTTTCCGATAAATTCTAAAACTACCTTAAAATAGTTCCATGTCCCGACTGTACACTCCAGAATACTCGGATGAACTTCTAGAATTTGTGCAAGATGTGTACAGCCAAGATGTTAAACATTATTACGCCAAGCTCAAGTTGGAAAAGCTCATAGAGCTACTGGAACAGGCGGAATCTTTATTCGAAACTTATCGTGAATCCCTATCCAATGAGAAATATGAAGATTGCTTGAGTGCCTATGTTATCGGTGCCTTTTACGTTTTTTTAATAATACCGGGATCAGTTCAATACAGTGCAAGAAACAAATCATACGGTATCTACACTGATTTGAAAAAACTCTATCAAGAAGAATTGACTATGTCGAATGTTTTGTTAATGGTACTCCACAAAGTAGACTCTGTGCTGAATCATTATACAGAACTGCTGGAAAACCTCCAGCTTGATCCATCAAGGAAGCGTGCTTTTTCTGTAGAGGAACCTGTCATCAGAAACCAACTTCAGAATTTCCACCTAGAGAATACAGACAATAAGTCAGCGGATGAAGATTTCAAGTCTTTTGCATCAACTGAATGGAAAGCTCCACAACTAGATCCTGATGATAGGCTACAATTGGCTATGGCGAGTTCTAAAACTACAGAATCTTCTTCTTCAAACTCATTATCATTGGACGAGGCTCCCGAAAAGGCTGACGATAATCTAGCTGTACTTGAACCAATATTAGATGAAATTCAGAACTCTACCAAGAACAATCATCAACATGTTAATAATAAACTTAAACGAAGTGTACCAAGACACCAAAGTCTCCCAACAGAAAATCCCTATAATTTGTACTCAAAAAATGATTCATCTTTGGCTTTAGAAATGACGAATAACTTTGACAGGTCACGGACTCACAGAAAAGACTCTTATCATTCAGTGTACCTCGCAGATGAGCCGGAAGACATCAACAATAACTCCACGGGATTAGCTCGACTACAGCAAGAAAATATCATTGATTGTTCAAGTCTTTTTACACTTCTACAAAACCCGGAAAGTAGGGAAAAGCTTCTTTTAATCGATCTAAGATTTCCGAAAAGATTCGAATCTAATCATATTGTTGGCCATTATCTAATAAACATCGATCCAAGCATTCTTTTCGATACGAAAAAAGGATTACCGGTTGATTCGTTGCAGGATCTCAAGAAAATTCAAAATAATCCAATTCTGGATAAAATAAATCAATACGACTACATCGTGTACTACACGGACTACAAAAGCTTCATGCATGTTACCTTCAACTACGAGCTCATTTTATTTAAGTTGCTGTTCAAGACTGCACGTTCCGCTCCGAAATCTTTGTTGGGAGGGTACGAACAATGGAAAGCCTTTTTAAGCAGACAAGCGCGAAACTGTGAGTTTGATAAAAGTCAGTTCCTTTTCCGAAAATCCAAACATTCTTCTCAGAGTGGCTGTTCAATTACAACGACTACCAATGACGCTGCCACTGAAATCGAGGCCTCATTAGAAACGCCCTTTCCTCCAATTGAGGAGCACATTCAAGAACCTAATCTTCCTCCTGTTCCGAAGGCCGCTCCACCGCCATTACCCAACACAACTGACAAAGCGTTCGGCGCAGTTTATAATAGACCACCAATACCATTACCAAAAAACAATCCACCTCCTGTTTTGAAACCATCCACGGCAACAGAATTTCGCACACAGCAAAGAAATGATTGGGCTATGCCCACTGAACACATACATACTCCCTTTTCAATTCCGACTATCGAAAGGAGCCCGAATGAATTTGTCTCACTATCAATTACAGGACTCAGAAATATGGGCAATACGTGCTATATAAACGCGATGTTGCAGTGTCTCTTCGGATGTTCTCAATTTAGAAGTTTATTTCTCAGTGGAAAGTACCATCGATACTTCAATCCGAAACAGAATGGAACAAGTATTTCGAAATGGTTCAGTTTACTCTTCAGAAAGATGTATCTAAACGGAGGGTGTTCAGTAGTACCTAGTGGCTTCCTTAAATCATGCCATATGCTAAGGCCAGATTTCAATATTCCCACTGATCAACAGGATACACAGGAATTTCTTTTATTCTTATTGGATACTTTACATGATGAGCTGAGCGAACCAACCAAAGTGGCAAATGATTATCCAGATCTTTTATTGCATGATGATGAAAAGCTTACGGTCAATAGTAAGGAATATGACAGATGGTTCGACGAATCCCTGAAAAATAATGGACTTTCACCTATCGATGATATTTTTCAGGGGCAGATGGAAAATTCTTTAACGTGTCAAAGATGTAAATTTACATCATATAACTACTCCACATTCTATGTTCTATCGTTGGCAATACCTGCTTTACCTGCTCCTAAAACTTTCTCCAGAACTAAACGTATAATACGTTTGGAAGACTGTATAAATTTATTCACTCAGGACGAACTATTAACCGGTGAAAATGCATGGGATTGCCCGAATTGTGGTAGCCACTCAGACTCCACGGAAGGAAGCAGATCCGACGAAAATGTTGATAAAAAGAAGAAAAGGAACTTTTTATCCGCTAATGGTGATAGTAAGTCTCGCTCGAAATTTTTCAAGCTATCTTCATCTAAGAATAACAAGCGATCACTTTCCCCCTTCAGAAGTAGTTCGAACAAACCAGAGAAATCAAACTTTAAGTCAAAAAAAATGACTACAATCAAATCTTTGAATTTTATAACCATGCCTAACATACTGGTAATTCATTTATCTCGATTCTTTTACGATTTGACCAAAAAAAATGAAACTATGATTAACTATCCACTTATTTTGGATGTTGTACTAAAAAATAACGAAATCGCTAGGTACCGCTTATATGGCATCGTAAATCATTTTGGTAATCTAGTAAGTGGCCATTATACTTCTTTAGTTAACAAGGACCTTTCACATGAAATTCGGAACGGTCAACAAAAATGGTATTATTTTGATGATGAAGTTGTGAAAAAAGAGATTAATCATGGAGACTTTGATAGAGGCATTACCAGCATCTCTAGCGGAGACGTATATGTACTATTTTATGAAAAAGTCAAAAATATATAAACTTAGCACAGAGAGAATTTAATTAGTTTTTACCATCGCAGACAATAATCAGGCTATTAACGAACCCTACCCGTATCATCTTGATTGACGATTGATTTATTAACTGCCGAATCTATGAAGCCATCGAAACGAATTCAGACAATTAGCAATGAAGTTTAAGCTATGTGTGTCCAAAGAACCAAAAGGCACTAAAAACACCAGTTAAAAACTTCATGCCATAATTTAAGCTAAGTAAGTAAGTACAAAAGCACAAACCGAATTCATAAAATACATACAAATGAAACGTTGTCTCATATTTTCTAACACATTATCGTAAAGAGTTATTTCATACACCAAAAGTCTTAATATATTCTGTGGCTTGTTGGGTCTCTTCCTGTCTTCTTTTAGTATCCCAGCCCAATTCATCACCCATGACTTTTACAGTACCTTCTACTGCATTTAGTGCTTGCTTTGCGTCCAAAAAGGCATATCTTGTTCTTCTCATTAAGAAATCGAGCGAGTTTCTGGCATACTCGTATTTCAAACTGTATTTTAACTCGCCAATAGTGTATGGGTAACGGAAAGAATCATAGTCAACGTTACCGAATACCGAAACATTTTCTTGTCCAGCCAAGGCAACAGGAAGTTTGTTGATGGGATCTTCCTTGAATAATTCACAGATAATAGGTGCCCTGGTACCATAATTGTTTGCCAAATGTTCGGCCATGACGCTTGATAGGTGGTACTGCTGCGACAATAGAGCGGATAGGTTAGGGTTCCAGTTTTCACCACCAACCAATTTCAATTTTTTAGTCACACATGGTTGACTGTTAAATTTACCAACTTTGACAACTTCGTCAATTGTTTCTTCAGCCATCTCTCTATAAGTGGTCCATTTACCACCGGATATAGTAACCAAATCGGAAGGAGAAGTGAACAAAAAGTGTGATCTCACTAACTGCTGTGTAGTACCGGCACCGGAATCTACCTTTCTTGGATCCTTGACCAAGGGTCTAATACCGGCCCATGCACTTAGAACATCTTCTCTTTTAACGGGGAAGCTGATGTAGTGCTGCAATTCTTTCAAAATATCTTGAATATCGGCTTCAGTTGCGGTTGGGTTTTCAGGGATTTGCTTCATTGGAATGTCAGTGGTACCGGCCAACACCTTTCCTTGCCATGGTAAAAAGAACATAACTCTACCATCGGAAGTTTGGGCGTCTAAAAGACCAATTTCCTTGGGACAGTAGAAAGATGGTAAGACGATGTGAACACCAGCACTTGGAACGACCATTTTCGGGTTTGGAACAGCAATTTTGGTGGAAACGCTAGCATTTTCGTTAATCTTTTGTAATACAGAATCATCAGCTGCCCCGTTTGGAGAATTATCCATTTGCAATAAACGGTCACTGTAAGGACCCGTGGCATTTACGACGACTCGAGCCTTTATTTGATATTCGTTACCAGTTTCGCGGTCGACAGCGATGGCACCTTCGACTTTACCAGTTTCTTTGTTCTTGACCAACTGTTTGATTTGAACATAGTTTAGAACAGTAGCACCCTTTTCAATAGCGGTGATTGCCAAACTACTGTTCATTCTAGAATCATTGAAACTACCGTCATGGTAAACAAGACCTGCCTTCAACTTAGAGGCATCAAGCATCGGCGCTACCTCAGAAGCCCTAGAAGGTGTCAATAAATAAGAAGACTTTAAGTTTTGAGAACCAGCGAACAAATCGTACATCTTGGTACCGACGTAAAAGTATGGCACTTGCCAGTAGTTGTAAACGGGGATCATAATAGGTAGAATTTTGCAGAGATGTGGGGCAGTGTTTAACATATGAGCCCTTTCATTCAACGCTTCGATAACAAGGTCCAACTGGGCCTTAGAAAGTTCCCAGAACGCTTTTTCCAAATATCTGACACCCCCATGGGCCATCTTGGTAGATTTTGAGGAGGTACCGGAAGCAAAATCGTTCATTTCAACCAACGCGACATTCAATCCTCTGGTGGATGCATCTAGGGCACAGCCAGTACCGGTGGCACCGCCACCAATCACCAAAACATCGAATTGGTCAGTCTTGGACAATCTGGACAAAAGATCGGCCCTGGATGGAAGGTTCACGTTGGACTGTTTGATGGTCGAGACGGAAACGTCGTTCTGTAAAGGATGCGAGTCACGTGACTTATTTACTATAGAAACAGCTCCGAAGATGGCAGCAGCGGACGCAGCAGAGCCCAATAAGACTTTACTAGCACGCTTGGCTGCAAACATACTGTATCAGAATTTTTGTTTGTGTGTTTGGAAACAAAGCAGATTTATCTCTGATTTCGAAGAGCACCGCGGAATAGAGCCGTATTCTTACAAATTTCGAACTGTTAGCAAATAATATGGGGACAAAAAAATCGAATTGCCGATTATTGCCTATATTATATTATATTATGCTGCAATCCAGAAACAAAAAAAAGTGGAATATTTTGATGGATGGGTTCTTGTTCTTACCCCAGTAAAACGGTTGATTGGAACTGTGCAGCGCGCGTATGTTCTAACTTGTTTCACAACTTCAAATCGATCTGATATGAACCGTAAGTGAGATCGGTATTTTAAATTTTTTTTTCCCCGTAGCAATGGAGACCTAACGTCAGAGTATTTTCAGGTTCTCAATAAGAAAAATTTCGAATGCTTTAAGTACACGTCTTGAACTCGATTTCGATTTCCACTTTTCCAGAGGAAGAATCTTTTTTTTTTTTGAAACTTCGAACTTATTTTTGCCAAACTTTCCAATTGTACAAATTAAACTGGAACCTTTCTCAATGTCGAAATTTCTTGCGATAGTTTTTGCAGGTGAAACGCTAATTAAATATTTATAGTATGGGAGCGTGGGAGAACGTGAATCTGCGTCGCCAAAGTATGCAAACAATTATGTGAAAAGTATCTATATTTATATATACCAATTTCATGCGGAAGACCGCGAATCGCACGATATTCACGACTCATCTGCAAAAGAAATAGACCCCGCAGAACTGGCAATAAGATCATGTTAAAGTGACAGAGAAAAGCAGCACTAGACGAGCCACTACTTGGAAAAACTTCCTTGTCTCCTCGAGATCGTGCAAACACAGGTAGCCTTTTTGAATAAGTTTCAATTACCGTTTCAAGGCTAGCTGGAGCTAAAGCTACAAACAAAACGCACCAAGTTGTGTTGCGTTGAGTTCCATTGCTCCCTAATCTGTAATTTTCCTTTCAGGCGCAAAGAGAAAAAAGCCCGCCTTTTCGATTTCAGATTGTGTGCCGTGCGCTTTCTCCGTGTCAATGGTCCAATAAAAAAAGAAAATCGAACCCCATTGTAGTGTGTGAAAAAATCAATTTGTCTGGGGTTGATGGGTTTTGCTTTGTGGTGGGTTTATCTTGCGCTACGTGCTTCCGCGTTGCCTTGGTGGTTTTTCTTCGCGGAACAACTCTGGAACAACTCTGGACGACTGGGCCAAGGCTCCCGTAGAAGGGTTTACGCACTGTTGACTAGTGCTCACGAGCGTATACAGTACGTAGATATTTATCGGTTGAAGCAGAGAGTCTGCAAACGAGTTTCTTGCGTGTATGGCGGACGCATTGATGAGTGATCTGGTCATAAGGTAATTGCTAGAGTTTGATTTCGTTCGAGAGACGCAAGAGCTTTGCTTTTGTTTTTGTTTTTGTGCTTTTTTTTTGTGTTAAAACAATTTACCGCATTGCCGTGAATTGGTGAACGCTCGAGACACCGGTGGTATGGGAAACACATGGGTCTGAACTTCGATGGAAATGCCATCTACATGGCCAATGTTTGGCCATGTCCCATCTGGATCAACGAGCAAGGCTGTATTCCGCCCCTTCCCCGGTATTATAAAGTATCTTCCGTGGTTTCTGTATTCCGATATCTTCCGAATCCTTGCTCGGCGGGATTCGGACAGTTGTACAGTTTCTGTTTTGTCTCACTTTTGTGGCGAGTAGCGAGTAGATGTCCGGCCGTTCAGCTATTGGAACAATACTCCAACTTACTTTCTTCAGCATTGTCTTCTCAATACATCCCGCCCATTTGAATGGTTACTTAAATACGGTCACGTGTCACAATAAGACTGACGATCGTTAGTGAAGTCGGGCCAGGGAGTGTGTACGAATACAATGAATTTATATCTATGTACATATGCACGTTCGCGCGCGTGCGCAGAGCATTATATATAACGAGATATTTTGTCTTTCAATCGGCAATTCCCCTGCGCCTCGAGCGCTTCAATTTCTTTCGAATCACAAGCATTGGCACTGAAGTTATGAAGTTTTGCAACGATTCCAAAACTGTTTGTAGCGGAATGATAATCGACGACGGTTGCAGAGAATGGGCCATCTCTGTGAGTAGTTGTTTTGGATACGGGTGGTACATGGAGCATATTACCACATTGACGTTATCCAATGTACCAACTCCGTTAGTACACTCAAATAGATATTCGAGATGATCGCAAATACGGTTCATTTGCAGTAGCATATCTTTCGTGTCATCGTCACATTGATTGATAATGTACAGGGTGTCTGCGCTGTTCAAGACGCAACCAAAGGTGTACACTAGTGTATATATCTTCTCGGCAAACGATTCGTCCATTTGATCCAGGTAAAGGACGAACGCATGGCTATCCTTATTTGTTGTTTCTGCGTTGTTGCTTCCCTTGCTCATGTGGTAAATTGCTCTGTATATTCCATGCTGAATTTCCTCCAGTTTGATATCCCTCTTATCATCTTCTGTCTTTTCTTCTGAGTTCTTCGCTAGCCAAGGTTTCATAGAATCCAGGACTTGGCTGATAGACGTGACAAAGTTCGGCAAAACTTTGAAGCCCAAATCGTAATCTAGATGCTCATCGATTTCAATCTCGTTCTCTACGTCACTGACTTGTTCTTCATCACTTATTTCCTCGTCGTCTTCATTCTCCCTGAAGTCTTCTTCTTCGTCTTCTTCATAACCGTCGCCCTTTTCATGCCCAGGAGAAACGCTATCTCTGACATTTTTATTCTTGTTTGTAAGGTGCAACCTTTCTGAGGGATCCTTGTTCAATATCGTCCACTTTAAATAGGCCTGGTCTTTTATACTCACCCGGCTAGCAGATCGTGATTTAGACCTACTTGAATTGTTGCCATTCATTGATACACCAGCATCTCTTGTTTTACTCCTTGACCGACCTCTTTGTTCCGGTTCCTCTATCTTTATAGTGGTGAACGCTGGAGGGGAAGCCATAAGTCTTTCATCGTCCGCTTTTTTATTCAATATACCTCTTCCAGGTTCTTCCATGTTAGAAATCCGCTTGTCGTCTTATTTATGTTACCAAGTAAACCTTTGGGTCTTGAGTGACAGCTGTGCTCGTTGTTTTGGGGAAATTTCGTTTCCTAGCAATCAGTGCAGATGATGGCTAACTCTTTGACTCAGTTCAAAGCTCTAGTGATTTTGTGTGTCGGTGAAACTGGAACATCAATGAAGGAATTCCATTCAGACATACTCTTGTTAAGGTTCGAAAGTCATTTTCAAGGTTATTTTAACTTCTAATTTTTACTACCTATTTTCATATCAAAGGGTTTATTTATCATTTGTTGAGAAAATAAGTGGGGCTTCTGGAAGTGAAATTTCGGTCAAAGGTACCTGGGCTGATAAAAGACTATAAGAGAACCAATCGAAGATCTGCATCCGATAATTACTACAGAAAAATTCAGATATAGGAACAGTTGTTATTACGGGAGTATAGTGTACAGAGGGAAACTATAGACGTTACGATGGAGTTTGACTTTGAGAGTGTTAAGTTTTCAACACCAGAGAAAAGGATATTTGATAGCCAGGGCACTATTGATTTCCAGAAGTCAGTGGCGATGATAAGGATACAATACCACCTGCACAAGTACATTACACTTTGTAAAGGTCAATCGGTACCTGATACTGTGGACGAAAACATGTTTACCAACATCATAGTGACCTTACTTGATAGACTTTGTAAGTTAATTGATGAGACTCCTGCAGAGAGGACACATAGCAGATATGGCAATCTTTCATATCGGGACTGGCAGACCAAATTTGAGTCTCACTTGAGCGTTTGGCTGAATGAGCTCCTCCCGGAAGAATATCATAGGAGCATAATTGAAATTTCGTATTATATATCTAACGCGTTTGGATCCAAAGAACGTATTGATTATGGAACAGGGCATGAGTTATCGTTTTTGGCTGTTATAATAAGTCTTGATTTGTTGAACATAGAAACGATAAGGGGCCGTGAGCTTCTTTATTGTTTCAATTCATATTACAACGTGATTCAAAAGCTTATTTTAACTTACAAATTGGAACCTGCAGGATCTCACGGAGTATGGGGACTAGATGATCATTTCCACTTTGCGTACATTCTAGGAGCAACTCAATTGTTAGACTCAAATACCTCTTTATTACCAAAGGACGTTTCTAATAGCAGGTTGATGGAACAGAATAGTGCCAAATATTTGTTCTGCAAATCAATATCTTTCATCAACGCAGTAAAGACAGGACCGTTTGCTAATCATTCTCCTTTGCTTTACAATATTTCAAGAAGCGTTCATACATGGAACAAAATGCAACAGGGGTTGATCAAAATGTATAAGGTGGAAGTTCTAAATAAGTTTCCCGTTGTGCAGCACTTTTGGTTTGGTACGGCCTTTTTCCCCTGGACAAATTACGATGACAATCATTCTTTGCCAATATACCAACCTGCAGAGAATACTGACGACAACGATGTTTCACCTGCAATAAACATTACTACGAAAATGCCACCACCTCTAAGCACGAATACTTCCAGGTTTATACATAGGCGTTAGCATCATGCATAGAAAAAAATTTCATTCCGTTTGGCATAGACATTACTTTAAATCTTCTAGACCTCGAGAGAGAAGAAGAAATCATCTATTCGATTGCTTCGTAAATATATAGTTGTCATATCTAGATTGAAAGAAATTAATTTTCGTTTAAAACTTTGCCGCTTGACAACGTCTGTTTTTGATGACGTGGAAAGTAGAGGAGTACTTGAGAGAAACATGAGCGAAACACATAAAGTACCTGTAAAAATTTCCTTGTCATATATATGATCGAAAAAAGAGATGAAATGTTTTCGAATGCAGGACAACAGTAGTTTGAATCAATAGTGTTTGTATGTAAAGATTTAATTTCATGTTATGATATACTAATGTATGAATGATGAATGGCTTATTCACAACCTGTGGCCTAATGTGACATATTATCAGTAAAAGCACGTCAGTATTAAGAACATACTGATGAGCAAGAATAAAAAAGTTGAAATTCTGATTACGTCACGTGCTTCTTTCAGCAGTGAGTACCGTAAAAGTTAATGAATTAAGGCCTGTTTAGAAATACTAATAAATAACACGTACCAGCAAGTGGTTCTTAGAAAGACTTGATCTCGTAGTTGCATGTTGATTATGCTGTAACTATACTTTTGGACCAGCAGCTAAAACTTGCTCTGTAGCCTTATCCTGGTAGATCTTGAAGTTTTCTACGAACAAGCCAGCCAAGGACTTGACCTTAGAGATGTATTTGGCTTCACCTTCAGTCCAGTTTTTGCTTGGATTTAGTAGTGAAGCTGGCACTTTATCGCCAACAGCCTTTGGAATTTGTAAGTTGAAGATTGGCAAGACTTCGTATTCTTCTTTGGCCAATGAACCATCGTGAATGGCATCAAGAATAGCTCTAGTGTACTTCAATGGACAACGCTTACCACCAGCAACGTAAGAGGAACCAGTCCAGCCGGTGTTGATTAACCAAGCGTTAGCGTTATGTTGGGACATTTTCTTAGCCAACATAGTAGCGTATCTCATTGGATGTAGAGACAAGAATGGTTGACCGAAACAAGAAGAGAAAGTAGCTTCTGGTTCAGTAACACCTTCTTCAGTACCAGCCATTTTTGAAGTGTAACCAGAGATGAAATGGTACATGACCTGATCTGGAGTTAATTTTGAAACAGGAGGCAAGACACCTGAAGCATCACAAGTCAATAAGACAATATTTTTTGGGTGGTTGTCAGCTAGACATGGGATCTTAGCACTTGGGATGTATTCAATTGGGTAGGCACATCTAGTGTTTTCGGTTATGGAAGAATCGTCGTAATCTACATCTCTAGTGCTAGGGTCATAGATGATATTCTCCAAGACTGAACCAAATTTAATGGCATTGAAAATTTCTGGTTCCTTTTCAGCGGACAATCCCAAACACTTAGCGTAACAACCACCTTCGATGTTGAAAACACCATGGTCAGACCAACAATGTTCATCATCACCGATTAACAGTCTGTGGGGATCAGCAGACAAAGTTGTCTTACCAGTACCACTCAAACCGAAGAACAAAGTCACGTCGCTATCTTGAATACCTTGATTAGCACTAGAGTGTAAGGTCAAAACCTCGTGATTTACAGGCATCAAATAGAACATAACAGTGAAGATACCCTTCTTCATTTCTCCTGCATATTCAGTACCCAAGATAACCATTTCCATTTGTTTGAAGTTAATCTCGACGGTAGTCTTGGATGTCATACCAGAGGTATGTGTGTTGGCAGGGAATTGGCCAGCATTCCAGATGGTGAAATCAGGTTCACCGAAGTTTTTCAATTCGTCCTCTGTTGGTCTGATCAACATGTTTGTCATGAACAAAGCATGGTAGGCTCTTGCACAGACAACTCTAACCTTGATTCTGTAACGTGGGTCCCATCCAGCGAAGGCATCGACAATGTAAATGTGGTCTCTGGTTCTTAAGTAGTCAGCAGCTCTTTCTCTGTTAATTTCCCATGTCTTTTCAGAACATGGTTTATTTACTGGGCCCCACCAAACGTTATCCTTTGAAGTCTCTTCCTCCACAATACGCTTGTCACGGGGAGATCTACCGGTCTTTTCACCAGAGTATGCAATCAAAGCACCAGTGCTTGAAATAGCAGTCTTTCTTTCTTTCAAACCATCTTCGTACAACAAAGCAGCTGGAGCGTTACGTCTGATGGTAACGACTTCGGCAGAAAGGGCGAGCTCAGCTCTAATGTTTTGCTCAGCAGAGTTTTGAATTTTTGTTGGTGACATATTGTATTAATTTATGTTTTCTTCTTTTTTTCCTTTCCTCTAGTTTTGTGTGAAAGAAAAAAGTGGTGATAATTTGAAATTGGGACGAATCTGGGGTAAAGGCCAAATCGATTTATTTCAATTTGAATATGGGGTACAGCAAATGTTATTACTATGATTTCGTTTCAATGTAGAATCACTGAATCTGAATTGGTCTTTTCAGTCTATATGATGAAATATAATGAATGATGATACAATAACCGAACCAGAAACCAAATTTGTATCCCAGATTGAAATCGTCGCCCTTATATACACGACATTGAATAAACATAAAGCTTAACAACAAATATGCTATCTGACTCACGCTGCAGCGGAACAGACTTTGGCCTCAGCAATAAAAGTCTCCCGCTTCCTTATTTGTCTCTGTCCAAAATGTCTACGTTTCCCACTAGCAGGATGTCCGTCCCGCCGACCGTCGCCAGCGTGAATTTCAAGTGCAAATCTTTTGCACAAACACTACGGAAGAGATAAACTTTTCAATCTGGCCACTTCTGCGTTGTTGGTGTACTTTCTCCGATCCCAGCCTGAAACGTTAACCTTGAAGAAGTAGAACCGGGTTGTACTGGAAATAGAACTGGGGGATTGTCCATACCAAGTACTACAAAAAAAGATAGTTCCGACATCTCCATGATTAGTGTTGTGCCTTGTTTTTTGGTCTTTTGTCTAGGTGCTATGCTCGGCGGGATTCATGTTTATCGCAGCAGTTGGTACTCCAGCAACGATGAGGGACAAAATTTTTTCTTCTCCCCAGCTCAGATCGTTATGGGTCCCGGACTGTTCGCACAAAGAACAAGCTAGGTTCGGGGTAATGTTGTGCAATAAACACGAAACTGGGTCCAGAGAAAGATATCTCCGGGGTAGCGGTTATCATTCCGGGTGTATGGGTTTCCCGGGATACGATCCTATATGGTCTGGTGGGCTCATTACCCCATACTTATTTTTTTCAGTTTTTTTTTTATTTTTTCATGGCGCTCCCCCGGTGGTTTGTTTAAGGGAAGACTAAAAGAAATGTAATACAGCCGCATTGGCAGGTCGGAGTACAGTAAGCATGAAAATTGGGACATTCGACTTCTCTGGTGTTGCAGTCGAGACAAACTTGTTCTTACGAGTTATTTTTTGGCCCAAAAAACCCACGGCCATTCCCGGAGTGCAAATATGTGAAAAGGGGACAATTTTGATCTGAGGGGTATGTAGTGGTAGCATGTATGCGAAAGGAAAGTCTTGCACATATTGTTAAAACAGCCGTACGTTCATCCTCGTCTTCTTCCCGGAGTTATGGCAACTTTTGGGCTTTATCTTTGTGCCTCGTCCTGACTGCTCCGAAGGTTCCGTTATGATCGGAGAATGCCGCTTGATGGTTTGGCGGAGCCGGTATGCCACACGATTTGCCCCATATTTATTGAAAACAAGACTTCGCTTTTTCTATCGTTTACAATCGCTATACTAGGCAATGCAAAACGGAGTGTGTGTGGGTACGAACCTTATCATGAGTATGGAAGTATGAAATTGACAGTTCTGCTTCGTTATGATTACCAATCATGTGTCAACAGAATACTGTGCCCACGTTATATATGTGATTAAAATTCATTTTGTTCAAGTTGTAAAATGCCTACAATTTTGAGAATCTATTTTACCAGTGTATAACATTACTTCTGGATGAAAGAATCGAAGAAATAGATCGTAAATATTTTTACGATATATTGCTCCGAGCTCAAAACAAGACACCCGTTTGTCTTGTCAGATACTAATTTACAAACCAGCTGCCAAGTCTACACATCCAACGTTAAAGCATATTTTAGTAAACTTCTTGGCAAAGTTCCAGTGTGAAGAGTTGTGTTTTTTTCTTTTTTTGATGTGCCTTTTATATTATCCTGGACCCTGAATTCGAGGTGCCATCAGGATTTATAGTCTTTTGTACTATAGTTATAAGCGGCCGGGTAGTGAAACTATCTATAATAGTTTCGGTTCGTTGATATATTCTCGGAGACCCAGGGTGTCTTTGGCCTTTGCATGGATCACAGATCTTACGCAGATTGCCCAGATAAGTGAAATTCCTCACTTTATTCAATGCGAAGTTGTTAGGAGTAGGATTAAAGCTGAGTCAGCGTATCAGGTATTACACCGCGAGCGAGGGCAGTGCTTAGTTTTTTGCAAAATATGTCTGAAAGTTGACAAACACAACTTAGAGGTGAAGCTGTTCAAATTCATATTCATATTCATATTCATATTTACATTCACATTTTACACATTGCAGGGAGGGAAACTTTGCTTAATAGCCATTTCGAACAAGGCTTTATCATCTGTCAAATCACAACGACATCTTGGGTCCGAAAGGTTCGTAGTGAACCATTTGATTTTGGTGACCTAAGTTCTTTAGAGTAACTATGAGAATAGACATGAACTCAACCGAGCCGCAAATATAAACGTCTGAGTTAGATGGAATTGTCTTCTCTAATAAATCCCCATCAATTCTCGGCATAGAGTCTGTATGTATAAACTTCGAATCAACAGAGCCTTCAAATTTCGATAACAAGTTCTCTACGTGTGTCTTGAATGCTTGTGATTGTTCATTCTTTGAAGATTGTATCCATAAAATAGGTCTCTTTGGATTTTGCTGTAGTTGACACTCAAGCATTGCCACTAAGGGTGTTGTACCAACACCAGCACTAATCAAAACTAACGGGATTTTATCTTGTGAGATTAATTCCTTGCTTAATTCAAAGTCACCAGCAGGGGCACTTATCCCAATAGTGTCTCCAGTCTTGATACATTTGTGCAAGTATTCAGATACCAAACCATCTTGCTCAACACCGTGCTCGTACTTGACGGCAAATTTTAGCCCATTTTCGGTAGATGCAGAGCAGATGGAGTAATGCCTTAGCGCATCATGTTTGTTATCATGAGTTGTTGGATGGGTCTTGACAGTCAAGTATTGACCCGGCACAATATTCAACTTTGATAGATCAACTCCACACTCCGAAGTTGGCTTGACGACAAATTCTACAATTTGGTCAGCGACATTGATCTTTTCGCTAACCACAAAGGGTTGCCAGCCTGGCCATGCCGCCTCTTTGTACAGTTCGTTTTCAACACTTATGAAGATATCAGCAATTACTTTATAAGTCTCCGTCCAGGCATTGATAATCTCTGGTGTGGCAGCGGTACCCAACACTTCTTTAATGGCAAGCAGCAAGTAATGACCGACGATGTCGTACTGTTCTGGTTTGATCTGCAATGCGCGATGCTTGTGGCCAATCTGCTTGACCGTAGGTAATAGAACTGATAAATTGTCGACATTTTTAGCAGCCGCCAACACAGTCATCGCTAAAGCGGTTGGCTGTCTACCCTTTTTCTGGTTCACTTGATTGAACGTGTTCAAGAAATCAGGATTTTCAGAAAGCATGTTACTGTAGAAAGTCTTCGTAATGGCCACACCATGCTGTTCTAGGACTGGAATGGTCGTCTTGATGATATTTTTGGTATTGACAGAGAGCATCGGTAATTGCAACTTAGAGAAATGTCAGATAATTGGCTCAGCTTATAGAAGAGAAACCCTGAGGATGATATGAGAGGCTTGTGATTTGATACTTCATTATAACTTGTTTAACCAAGTCTTCATACTAGCTGATACAGAATAAACAAAGAATCAAATCACCGGTTCCTATATATACTTTTTATTCCGGATCACATCCTTTCCTCTTCCTGCGATTCCTTACTAAATTGAAGACACCAAGTCTGAAGCCCTTTCAAGATTCTCGTTTCCTCGCACGATTGAACTTGTATACCATGGTATGATATCTGTGATATAATTACTCATCAGCTTGCTTCCCTCCTACACTCAGGCATTACTGAGAAACAAGGACAGTATACCTAAGGTACTAACAAGTATTACTTCAGATCGTATGTTTTCTATCCGGTTTGAACGTACTGAATTTAGCAAACGAGTTACAGCCGATGGCTATAACTTGTACGGCCACAACTGGGTGCTCGGAATTTCGTTCCGTAACCCCAGAACAATGTCCTCGAGGAAAAAAAAGCCGCTCAATCGTTCCTTCTGTGGTTGGAACAGTATAGCCTTACCGCAGCATTCTCGACGAACATTTTTCTCTTTCTTCAGCACATTCAGGAAAACGCAACTCGCAAATAGCGGAGCGAATTGGATAACCTGTGCCTTGGACCCGATCGTGCACTTTACCCCCGATCTGGTTTTTGCCATGTGAAACTTTTTGTTGTTCGGGTAACCCTAAGATAGGGAATTGGCAGAATATCTCTTTGTAGCTTTTCATATACTCACTAATACAGTAAACAAGGGCTTGTAAACAATTGATATGCTGCATTTGGTGATCATGTGCCTCAAATCAAAAGTACAGATAGGAGGGATAACGCCACACTGCCAGCGTCTTCTGTGATAAAATGCCCGAAACTAAGGGAAGGACGAATATGAGCCAGGTATCGGACTTGGTCGATGCGTGGCGCTGTAAACAGCGGAAACAAACTTACCGCAGCAATAATAGAAGATTACTAGCTTCTAGTACGCGTGAGCTGCTGCACAAAGGCGGCAAGGCGTCTGTTAACAAACTGCTTCGGAACTCACAGATTCTGACACACTCAAGAACTTCTTTGAGGGAAAAAACCTATACAGCACCAATGGCGGCTAATGTAATTTCTCAAATTGAACCCCTAGGTAGTAACTCTCTTTCAACCGCTCTACCAGATCCGATGAAATCGATTATTTCTGATTTCTATACGAAGATCCGGTTATTAAAAAAGGACGACGGTGCTGACGGTTGGCTACGATTGAAGGTACGAAAGCGGTTTGTGATCAATAGCAAATTGAGTTTGGTGGAAACGGACCACCCAAAGTTACGCACTGTCATTTTGCAAGGAATATGTTCTGCAAATTCAAGTCACGTGATCTGCTATGGTGTGTCATTTATTTCATTATATAGAGATGTGTTTTGGTGTTTGAACTGGAAATTGGGATGAGAAAATGTAATTTATTTGTTGTTTTAGAGAGGTTAATGAAAGGCTCTTTCTTTACGGTGCTTTCTAGTGTCGTCAAAGGAAAGTCCTTCACTGTAATGATGCTTATTTGCTAAATCGTTGATTGTTCCTATTTATAGTCGAAGCCAAATTAGTTAGTACACACCCCAGCTTCTCTACCTAGCTCTCTACATACAGCGAATACAAATCTTGTGCTGAAAGTGCGAATTCCCAACTGCTGAGCCTTATTTCTCATGTTGAAATCATCTGTTACCAAACTGACAAAGTTGAATTTCTCGTTACTCTGCCCAACTTGCGGAGGAGGAATACAGTCTTTGCCCTTTTCCATAGCGTCGTTGTTCAAAACGTTGAACTTCTCTTGTGCTTTGGCAATGGCATCGATCACAAATTCATCTACATGAGATTTCCATGTCATTTGCTCCTCAATTTCCAAGTGCTCTTCAAGATGCCCTGCCACATTACCCGTGAATCTTACAGCAAGTAGTTTACGCTCGTAATACAATTGTCTGACAGCAATCACGGCCCGAGTGGCAGCTTCTAGTACGCTCTCGTCCTTTGATTTGCGAAGAAATCTTAATTCTTGGAAAGTGGTCAAACAGATGGCAAACTTCAAAACGTTGCTGGTTGCCAATTTGTAAATGTGAGCGAAGTGTCTAAGCCAGGTAGTAGCATCTAGCACAAAGAAAGTCACATTGGTGTCTGCTTGGCAGTTCAAATTACCTAAGAAGCTTCGTTTTAGAAATTCTTGCTGTCTGAAATCGGGGTTCATGAAAGCTTCTAACCAAGGCTTCTCGAATTTGTCAATAACAGAAGAGTACTCCAATCTATCTTGCACTATAAGCCTACCGTTATCAAGAATCTTACTTGCGTTGAAATCGTCACCACCCTGAATATTCGCAGTTTCTAATGGCCCTTGAGTGTATAAAGAGGCTGTGATCAAGTCACCATTTTTATTGAAACAGAAATAATCAGGATTCATTAGATTGAACCCTTGCAAATCTTCAATCGCCACACCGGGAATCATTGATGTGGGATACGATTGTAAGTTGTCCCAGCAGTTCAAACTGGAAATAATTTCGAATTTTTCGAATGGGAAACTTTCATTCTCTTCAGGATATAACTCAACAGATAGTTGATCGTTTGTGTCATCATTGAATTTGAATACCAATTCCTTCCAACTTGTTCCGCTTTCGTTCGCCTTTGTACAACCATGGCCGAATCCGTCACAAGATTTCCACTCAACAATGGTATTGAAGAGGAGCAAAGCTCTGCATATTCTTTGCCAGTATTTAAGTCCAAATTCGTCGTCTTCATCGAAACAAATTCCTTCAGTTGGAGAGTCCAAGAATAGGGTATCGGATAACCCTGTGCTTTCTAAGGTAGTAATATGAAGATCTGATTTTTTGCTAATGGTATCAAACCATAACGAGCCCCAACAACTCCAGCATTCAGGTAGATTCTCGTTTTCACAGATGCTGTCCAAAAGCTCTTCCCTACTCATAGGCAAGTAAGTTGACATATGAGAATCTATGTCAAAGTTTTTTGTACCCGTAACAGAGCAATAACGAACCAGTGTGTTCATGAATGTAATTAGAGAATCCCAAGGAAATATTCTTCTGATAAAAACTATCCAGAACTTTTTCAGGGTCAGATCATTGACTTCATCCAATCTTATTTGAATAGCGATAATGAATAGTAACCATGGTAAAACATGCGGTAGTGCAGTGACTATTGGGCCATATAAAAATCGCCTTAAAACTATCATTCCACATTTCATTGATGTGACATTGATGTGGTGGAGCGATTGCTTCCAAATATGAATATCAACGGGGAACACATATGGAATCTTTGGTGAATCAATGGTATGAAAGAAGTCTTCGATTGAAGCTTGCTGTTGTGTTGAGAAGTGAGTCGCAGAGTCTGGGGAACCGTCAGAAATACTCTTCGAGGACTTTTTTCGTTCTTTGCGTTCCTTTCGAGATTTTAAGTGTTTAGATAGTTCGAATAACATCGCGAAAGGGCTCTTAGGGTCCCCAAACCCACATAGTTGTAGGATATGCGATTGAGAAAATAATGATGAGTGTCTGAAAAAATGTTTTAACCTTTCGGCGTCTTGGATGAAGATTAAATTTGGATCAAAAAAGTTACCTGACGAGGAGACACCAAATTTATGCTGAAAGTAGTGTAGAACAACGTTCTGCAATTCAGATGATTCCAAAAAGCTTGGAAGTAACATGACTTCGGTGTGCTTCAAATAGTCAACGATATGGTTGGTTCTCTGCCCACTGCTGTCACGTTCAGCAAACGCTCTTTGATAAATATTGTCGATTACCAGTTGCATATATTGTGGGGAAGGTACAAAAATGTCTTCACAGAAAACAGATTTTCCCAGATTGACAAATGCTTCCAGGGTATTTTGCTGAACTGTAGACATATGGTAGTAAAGTTTCCCGTGGCCAAAAGTGAATTTCAAACTCTCTCTGTACCAATGCTCAGCACTTAGCTTCCAATCAACAAAACCCGATGGATATAGGGCAATTGCCATTCTTGATAAGTCGCCGAGCCTTTCGAGCCAAGGAATGGAGTACTTCGGTGGTAGATCCTCCAACATATTTGACAATGCAATAAATACGTATGCAATAAATTGACAGCATACTTCAGGATCCATGAAATTGGAAAAGTTCTTCAAAACATCCAAAAATGTGATCGTCCCATACACCCATAGACGTCTTTCTATTCTGTAAACGTCCACAATTTCTTGGCCGATTGCCAGGCTCGATTCTGATTGAGAAGGTAACACGGCTGTCGTTATGAACAGAATATAGTTATCTATCAATTCTGCATTAACTTTGTAAGCAAGCCATAGATTTTTTAGATCTGTTGTCTGTTGGGTAGTCAAATTCGAACATCGTTCCTGTAACTCTGTTTCTTGCCTGACAATGCTTTTGTAAATTTCTTGCAACTTTTCCACAAGCTGCTGTTGGCTAGATGACTTCGCTGAAGTATGACCTGTGTTGTCGTTTGTATTGTTATTGTAGTTATTATTATTATCATTGTTGTTGTTGTTGTTGTTGTTGTTGTTGTTGTTGTTGTTGTTGTTGTTGTTGTTGTTGTTGTTGTTGTTGTTGTTGTTGTTGTTGTTGTTGTTGTTGTTGTTGTTATTATTGCTGTTACTATTATCATTATCGTTGCTATCCCCATTGTTGCCACATGCATCGTTACTGTTGTCACTGCCCATATTGTTTATTTCACGAGAGTTTGTTGTAGAATCCATCGGTAGAATTATGTCATTATCTGAGTTATTTTTTGGCGACGAATAAGTGTTACTTTGCTGATTGGGTTCTAAACACATCTGCTGACGATGGTCAGACGTGATAACAGTAGGGTGAGAGCTGTATTGAACCTTTTGCGCACGGTTCGAAGAACCCTCTTGATAATGCTGTGCCTTCGCATAGTTATTGCCACCAGTAGCTACCGGGTTGTTGTTGTCCGTTGTTGAATACCTTGTCACCGAATCAGACCGTCTTATGCTGCTGTTCTCATTTACAGTGGTCGCAGCCTCAAAGTTCGTTTGAGAGGTGGTGGGTAAATAAAATGGCGACTGAGGGAACTCGCCTGAACCATCAACGGCCCTCGGCTGAGGGGTCTGCTCCATCTGTAATGCATGGGGTTTTGTTATACTAGGTGTCTTTTCATGCCTTGCCTTTGGAGGGGAAGTAAGCACCGAAGTATCCAAAAATTGTCCCGGTCCTTGCGGTATTTCTGAAACACTGATATCTATATTTTCTGAAACACTATCGCCAGTACGTCTCTTAATGATGTTGGAATCATAGTAGTCCACTGAATTTGAATTATGTCTTTTTTGGTGCATTCCAGAATGGCCGGCCATCGATGCTGATTCAGGGTTCATAATCCGAACAGCAATTTACTTTCTTCAGATGGTAATCAATACACAATGCGCTGTATGATGAGCTATGCGAAACTATGCCGGGGGTGATGGGGGCCTTTCCCGTACTGTTTAATGCTGATCAGAATTTATCTAGAGTTTAAAAAACAGCAAACAAATTTTAGGAGTTGTGTGTGTTTTTGTTTCTAAAACTTTTTTGGCTTTTTTTTCTATATAATAATAGGTCGCACCACCCACAGGGGACAATCGACACAAATCTGCAAGATGAGAAGATGATACCACCCGACAGCAAGATACGTTGTAAGTTGCGTTTCCCGCGAATGCGCTTGCTCAATTCAACCTTTACCAGTAGCGCTTTCTGAATTTCGTACGAAAGTTCTTGAATTTTACAGGTAGTTTATGATAAAAACGACTGAACACTCTTTGATACAAAGGAACCTGAAAATCACGGAAATGCAACTGTTTCACTCCACTTTGCAAGAATATGTGAGTACATAGTGCCGGTGAAATATAAATAGTTATTTACAAAAGAGTCGCAGTCGGAGCGGACGCACAGAGCACCCGTGCGCCCTTACTAACTATATGCCTGGAGTGTACAAATTGGTAAGCAGCACCGGATTACGATGCGACAAGTGTACTATGCACCCAGTTGAAACAAACTCTTAATTTGTAATGTAGCCAGTATACTTCCGTATGGGGATGCACTACCCCGAAAAGCTTGTCGTCCGTCCCCTTGAGGGAAAACAGTTTTACATTACAAATGTATACATACTGTGAAACGGGTTTAAGGACAGTAATCTTGAATCGCGAAATGAACTTGGGAGCCGTATTTGAGACGAATTGCTGCCCGGCAGCAAGTGCATTGTCTCGAATTTCATATGTCTTATAGGCCCGTTGCGATGCCCCTTATCCAGCAAATACGCTGACATTGCCGCACCAGTGATACTTCTGTTTTCTGTTATAGGCATCACGAGCAGAATAGTACGGTAATTGTCACATGACGTTCTTCTGCTTAACACATATATTTTTAAACAAGCGAAACGAACTATTATCCAGTACATCTGCACGTCTGTAAAACGGACGTGCCGAAACTGCAACTGATTGAGAATGCGAACAGGCTTTGCGCTGGCCTATCAATTTTAACCTCTCGTTTTATATACATCTCGTTTCTACGTATTACCGATATTCTTGAGGCATAAGCAATGGTTCTTTAAAGAGAGAAAGACACGGCTATGAAATAGCGGTTTGTCTCACGTTAACACAGCTCATCAATGGATTCGACTATGGTTTTGATCGATTCAATGACACTATTTACTCCTACCCTTAGAAGACGTTCGTCAACACTTTCAAAATCACATATCAGCTTAAAATCCTCTGTAGAATAGCTTACTTGGAAGTCCTCTGGCTTCATTATGGGGTCGGGAAGTAGAA
The DNA here is from genome assembly GCA_003705805.3 of Kluyveromyces dobzhanskii. Taxonomy (NCBI): domain Eukaryota; kingdom Fungi; phylum Ascomycota; class Saccharomycetes; order Saccharomycetales; family Saccharomycetaceae; genus Kluyveromyces; species Kluyveromyces dobzhanskii. The sequence continues at coordinate 83,435 of PPJP03000022.1, read as the reverse complement.
CTTTCATAGCAACCTCTGCTTGCTTTGTGTTTTCAAATGGAACCTCTAAACGTCTTCAAAGATGTTTCTCTTGTGCACGCTCTTGTTTATACCGAAACGCTGCAAGCGTTTCAGTCTCGAGAGCGCCAGGCGACATCATGTTAGTATTTCAATCTAAAGTCATTGTGCTTGGAAAAGGCGATGGGCAACATACAAAGAGTGTTCCAAGGACATATTACCTTTTTTGGACATAGGTTCGGATGAACTGCACCTTAACACGAGAGTCACTACTTCCGCGGGGATACAACGTGTCTAGGGTGCTGTGCGTAATATGCGATGGCGTGGAAGTCACTGTGGTTTAACAGATTAAGCCGTTTGTCACTGTTTTTTATTGACTTTTTCAGTTTTCTTTCACCAAAAAAGTACATATATATCATATATAAATGCCATCCATTGTGAAATACTACCAATTATATCGATAACGGTTGCAATAAGAGGGTTTTTGATGGTTGTTAAAATGCTGATTGCAAATAAACTGCAGCAGCATTATATCGTTTGCTCCAGCACTCGATTTTTCGTTTTCGTTTCCGTTTCTGGCATTCGGGGTCCCAGTTCATGCAATGTCTAATCAACCAAATATCAGTAGGGTGGAATTAGGGATACATTACGGAACATCGTTTACAATCATAACTGAACATTGTGATAAGACCGTCAAATCCTATAAACTGGAAGGGAAAAAGGTCGAAAATGAACGTACCGCTCCAAACCAGAAGTTAGGCTTTTCTGGTGAGTTACTCGTTGTGGATTCGGTTTTTTCCGGTTCCGGTCGAGACCAAGATCATGATTTTGCCAGTAATGTCGTAGCACAGTTCTTTGATCAAACAGATATCTCATATCGACTAATAAAGACCGCCTCCAAATCATCTGTCGTGGAATTGGCGACAAGCCTCGAGCAAGCTAAGGATTACATCGTTTTATTTCTATCTGGAGACACTTCTATTTCGGAGTTTATCAATAGTTTGCCTGCCGCGCATGCGAATATCTCAATTCTTCCTTTCCCCATGGGTACAGGAAACGCTTGGGCAAGCTCTTTGAATCTAAGTGATCCTGCCACCATTTTCTCCCAGTTTATCCGTCAAGAACTGTCCTACCACGATTTCCCATTATACAGGGCCACTTTCGATAACGGGCAATCCATCAAATTCTTCATTATTTTGTCATTGGGATTCCATGCGAACTTGTTACACTTGTGCGAAGAAGAGGTGTACCAACAGATGGGGGTGGAGAGGTTCAGAATTGCAAGCCAGCGGATTTTGGAAGATTATGAACTCCAATGTCATATCTCCATTTCTGAAACGTTGCACGGTTCTTATAGTTACTTCGCGTTGATAAACACAACACATCTCGAGCCAACTTATTTGCCCTCTCCCGATTCCGATCCGTTGAAATCCCAGCTTCATGTGTTGGCATACGAGTCTTCCCTAGAAAAATCAGATTTCCAGAAAAAGTTGATGAAGGGCTACCAGAATTCACGACACTCAGACATTTCAGGGATTGGGACCGTTTATACACCGCTTCCATCTTCTTTCGTTGTCAAAGTGTCAGATGATCCTTCTCAAAAACAAAAATTTGAGATTTGCTGCGACGGACAGTTACTCAATCTACTTGAATTGAACGAAACTCACAACATTCCCTCAAGCATACAGATTGAGACATGCACAGAACCTTCCCTAAAAATATTACATTCGTTAAAATAATTTTTTATATATCAATATACGGCCTAAATGATCTCCAAATCATCACTTGACTCGTCATCCACAGTTACCTGCGTTTCATTGCTTTTCATTAATTTGTTGTAAACAGAGTTTCTCTTATTGATCTTTTCTCTCAGCTGTTTCTTTGACGGTTTTAAGTTGACGTTGTCTTTTTTTATATTACAAATATCTGTAATTGCTAGTTGTTTATCCGTGATTGTTGAGTTGTTATCCATAGAGTGTTGGAGCATCTCTAAACTTGCTTTCCCCTTCGTTGGGTCATAGCCAATTCGATTCACTAGTCCGTGCTGGAACATACTCAATGTTGCAGTTTTCTTGCCTTCGGAATCAATTTGATCCTCCTTCCTTGACGTCATTTTCTCTGAAAGACCTTTCAAAGTCTTTTCCAGATTCCGGTTACTTCTGAACTCTTGAATTTTACGTCTTTTATTATCAAGGTTGGCCAGTATATCAGGGTTTTCGTAGTCGTCATCAAAGAATGCAGTTGATGCATTAGCAGAACTAAAGAGAAACCTATTTGACTCCGCTGCAGTCAACTCTCGAACAAATGGCTTATCTGGGTTCTGCTGATACCTGAGGGAAGTTTTACCTTCACATCTCTGTGATTTCACTAGCGTTTGTTGATATCCTTTTATAACTGGTGCTCTCATCGTCACGGAACTACTGATTTCGACTCTTCTTGCGCTGCCTTGTCTCATCTTTATTTCTTTATGGTATGCACAATAATTCTCATGCGACTTGTTTATTGGAGCACCACAAGGTTTGCTCCGGCTTTTTACGAAAAATTGGCAGAATCCCAAGTCTTTGCTGTGACCTAACTCTAGTATATTATTCGTTTCTTTACTGATCTTAAGACCAAATGTAGAGGATTTTGGTCCTTCACCCCCTTCCATCTTCTTGGAAGGCATGATTTCAGGATTGAGAACAGCAATCAGATCACCTATTCTAAGCTTAAAGTATTTTTCAACAACACCTTTACCAAAAAACAGAACGTTCAAGTCAAATTGGAAATCCGTTAGAGTTATGCTGAAGAACTTTACTGGTTTTTCCGAATTTGTCATTCTCGGTTCGGTCTTCTTTGATATTACCCCCAGTACCATCCAATTTGAATATTCTGGCTCTAAAAAATTTGGAGCTCTTACCTTACTGAATAATTTTGGAAGTCGAAGAACTTTTATGTTTTTAGTATTCTTCTGGAGTGTAAGCAGCGGTACATATCTTCTATCAAGATTGATTCCACTGAGCTCATCCCTTTCATCAACATCTAATGGTTTATGTTCATTCAAAATTTCACCATTGAATGTGTATATTCGGTGGCATAGAAGTTCAGTTTTCTTCTTAATAGCTTCATGTTCGTTTGAATTCACAGACTGCAATTTTTTAACGAAATAAGGAGTAGATTCTGCTGTGCCTATTTTCTTTAATAAGTAATCCTCATTGGAATTGGACTCAGACTCTTCAATATCCGCAACAGGGTTATGTCTTTTGATCTCTGGTACTCTTACGGCATTTTTCGATTTCTTAGGGGATTGCGGGATCTCAACAAAATCAAAATTGGGATCTTTGAGCTTTCTGTTTTTTTGTAGATTCAACAGCCTATCACTCAAGTCTCGTTTTTCAGCGTCGAGTTCAATTATTCTTCGTTTGACTTTGATGAAGTTGTTACAAAACGTTAGTAATCATCCTCTGAAAACATAAATATCTTCCTACCTCTTGTCATTTAACATACCCTTTTCTATTTCGAGTTCGTCATCCGACAGTTCTTCATATGGATCTACCAATGCGATTTCTCTCGGATCATTGAGCTTGTGTGACATATCTCATAGTGGTGTTCGTCGGAGCAATCTCACTCCGAAATGCTTGTTCTCAGGTATAAGCATTTCTAACAAATATCAGCTTTAGGATTTTATATGTATTTTTTTTTTGAATATTATCAACACAAATAAGGTTCTATTGAACAATGTAAATTAAAAATAATAGTACAAAAGGAAATAAATACAGATCTGCATTTCACATTAACATACTATCCGGCATGAAGCAACAGTACAAGGGCTGCTGAACCACGACTAAGACCGATCACTCTTCTTGTTGACTTTCCATATCATTGTTAGATTCCTTAAGACGTTTCTCCGGTTGCACTGCGGTTACCTCATCACTTGGTCTTTTATTAGGTGAAGTGTCTATTTTGGCAAATGGGCTTGCAGCCGCTGCTACTGAACCAAAAACTGGTGATTGGAATACCGAGTTCGTTCCTGAAGAGCCAACTTCCGAAGTGACAGTTGCGTTCTTTTGGTTTTCTAAATTCTTTATTTTGCTTTCTAAGAATTTCATTTTTAAAGACACCTGCTGCTTACCTTCTTCAAATGCTTTTTGTTTGATTTCAGCCAACTCAGATTCGAACTCTCTGCGAAGAGATTCCTTAAGGTCATTCAACTCAGCGCGATGTGTTTCTAGTGTAATCATGTCCTTTTCAGATCCAGCTGCCAGTCGTTGCGCCTTCTCATTCACTTTTTCTTCGAAAGATTCTTCCAAGACGGCCTTTCTTGCTTCTACGATTTTGTCAATCTTCTCTTGAGTGGGCAGTCTGATTCTTTTTTTCAGTGCTTCCTCTGCGGTTTTGATTCTTTCAAGAGTTTTGATTTCGTATTCTTTCTCCCATTCTGCTTTGAAAGACTCAAGATTAGCATCCTTGGTGGGCTCAGAGGCAAGCTCGGAGGTTAGTTCAGAGATTTTGCTTTCAGATTCTTTTTTCAGGTTGATTTCTCTCTCTTCAAATTCTTTTCGCAACTCCTTCTCCTTCAATTCCCATGCATGTTCTTTTTCCGCCTCAAAAGTAGCTTTCAATTCTTCTTCTTTCGTTTTTATCAGCTGATCTTTTTCAACTTCAAATTCCTCTTTCAATTTGGCGACAATAGCTTTAGTGTCTTCAGGAATAACTGCTGTGTGGCCTTCGGTTAATAATTCTTGCGCATGAGAGGCTTCTGTTTCGAGCTCTTGTATCCTATTTTTCAAAGCGTCTATGGTGCCACTCAATGATTTGATTTTTTCATCAGCATCAGTGATCGCCGAGTGTTCCTTGAAACCATTTTCCATTTCTACCTGAACGTTATGCAAATCTTCTTGCAGTTTGGATAGCTGAGCGTTGAAATCCCGCTCCTTCGTTTCTGCATCTTGTGCAATAGCCTGTAACTTTTCCTCCAAATTTTTAATGACTTCCTTGGATTGTTCGAGGTCAGACTCTAGATGTGATTTGGCCTCCTTTATGTCAGTAATTTCTGAGAGGAGAGATTGCTCTTTTTCTTTGGATGCATTTATTCTGTCACGAGCCTGAAGTCTTATTCTTTGGAATTTCGATTCCCAGTCATTCTTCTCTGCTACAACGGTTTGTAAAGTTTCATTTGCAGTTTGAAGTTCTTTCTTCACTCCATCAATTTCCTCTTTGAGTTTCCCGTGCTCTTCAGGATCAATGCGCTCATACTTGTGTAAGATATCTTGAGAGCGTTTTTTCCAACGTTCTGATTCCTCTTTTGACAAATCGAGTTCTTGTTGTTTGATTTTAAGGGTACTTTGCAACGAAGAAATAGTTGATTCAAGTGGCGCAACCTTATTTTTATATTCTGAAAGTTGGATTTTATAGTTTTCGCACTCTTGTTTGAATGAATTGTTTTCCGATCTCAATGTAACATTACTTTCTCTTAACAAATGTAACTGATCCAGCTCTTTCATAATGGTTTCGTGCTGCTCAATCAAATGTGCACTTTCTGCAGAAGAGTTATTCACATGAGCCAATTGAGAATTCAAGCTTTCGATATCTGATTTTGCTACCTTGAGACGCTGTCTGAGAACACCCTGCTCGCTTATTGCAACTTCCAGTTTTGTCTCCAAAACATCCCTTTCACGACGCAGACTAATCAATAAATCATTTGAATCGTGTAGGTGATCGCTATCTTCCGTCTTATTGAGTAACTCGAGTTGGTCATATAGGAGGTTGTTTTGAACAGATAGTTCCTCAATTTTCTGCTCGAGTGCTGAAAGCTGTTCTTCATGATTTGTCCTTTCTTCTTCTAACAGCCCCTCATTTATTTTCAAAGTTTCAACTGCTTGTCGGGATTGATCTCTTAGCGTTTCAAGATTATTCTTGTAAGATTGTGCCTCCGTCCTTAAAGCTGTGATTGTTTTAGAAACATCTGCATGTTTCTGCAATTCAAGTTCATAACTTCTCTGATTTTCATTTGCGTACTGCGTCTGCAGCTCAAGATCTTTCTGGATTTGGGTGAGCTTTTGGTCGTAGTTAGACTTGATTTCGTCAACGGATTGCCTGTATACTTGAAGTTCATTGATTTTATCAAGCGATGAGTTTCTTTCTTTTTGATATTCGGATTTCTGGTGTGCAATTTCGTTATTCAAGTCAATTATTTGATCGTTGAGAATACTTATAGTATTTTTGAGTTCGTTTTTCTCAACTGTTAGAGAATTAATGGTGGTTTGCGCTTCTCTCTGAGCCTCTTGATATGCCTCACTAACTTCGTTCACAGATTTTGCCGACTGTTCCTCTAGAGCCCTATGGTGTTCAATTCGAGAATATGCGTCTGAAAGTTGTAGATTTGTTTCCTCTAATTTTTGTCTCAATGTTTCGACCAGATTCTGTGCATCATCAACATTGTTCAGCATTGCGTACGAGTCTGCCCTAGCTTGGAATTCCTTCAACTTTGCAGTTTGCTGATTTACAGTAGATTGTAGATTTTGGATTTGAGTTTCTTTCTCTTCCAACAGCGATCTTTGCTGGTCGGTTTCGTGATTCAATTTGTCGATTTGTTCCTGGAACCATTTGTATTGATATTCCTTGTTATCGGCACTGTCCTCAGTGTTTTTCTGGTTCTCTTCTAAACGCTCAATCGTATCAGCCAACTCTGTTTCCAATTTTTCAAGCTTTTCTTTGTATGACTCTTGAGTTTCCTTTAATAGCGTTTCTCGCTCACGTTGAAGGGCTTGAAGTTGCGCGACCAATACCTTATATTCCAGACACTCTTTCGAGAACCTTTCGTTTTCTTTCTTCAAATCCTTTTGAACCTTTGCCATGAATTGTTTCTCAGACTTCAAAATAGAAAACTCTGACTGCAGCGAAGATAAATCAGACTTCGTTTTAATTAATGAATCTACAGTTTCCTGTGTGCGCCTGTCTTGTTTAGTGAGGATATCTTGCAAATTAGACGACCTTTTTTGCAGTTCTTCACATTGACTTTTGGAAAGTTCTAACGTGGACTGTAATAAATGTAGTCTATCTTCGGCAAGAACCCGCGATGTTTTTTCAGATTCGAACTTAAGAGATATCTCGTAAAATCTTTTATGCAAGTCACTGTTTTCGGAAGACCATTCCTTAGAGTTGTTTTCTGCCTCCTTGATTACGGCTGTAAGCCTCGTTTCGAGATCCTTGACCCTGTTGTCATTATCAGGCGAAGGATATGTAATTGCTTTGGGTGCGCTATTCTCAGAATTTACATTTGATGATAGTGTTTTGAAAGCATCTCTTTCTTTTGAAATGATGACCAGTTGATTTTCAAGATTCTGGGCATGATCGTGGAGGGCCAGGATAGTCTCTTTTGCCTCTTTTACTGTCTCATCTTCCAATAACTGGATTTGGGACTTTGAATCAGCTTCCTTACGTTCTAACTCATCCGCGAGGTTACGGATTGTTGAAAGAAGCTCAGAGTTCTTTTGTTGCAATTCGATCACAGACTTGAACTCTACTAGACGATCGGTTATGATTGCTTGAGTATCGGAGCTTTTTGCATTCTCTTCAGAGCTCACTAAATTTTTAACAAACTTAACTTCGTCAGCAGTCAAAGGTCCATCGTTTCCTGCCTTGATAGATTGATTAATAAGCAAAAATTGAACTTGCCGAGCAAGATCGGCGCGTTGTTTGGAGAGGGAAGAGATTTGTGTTTCGTAGCTTTTTAGTGTGGATTTCAAGTATGTCAGTTGTGCCGATTTCTGGTCCCTTTCTTTACCTGTTGACTCCAATAGTATAGTGATTTCATTAAGCTCTCTTTCGAGCATTCCAGTTCTCTCTTTAAACGAATTTAGAACCGGTATTTTGTGCTCTAATTCGACAACAAAAGCTTCAACTTGTGCTTTCAACTCATCTTTTTGTCTTCTCTCGATGATTAGTTGTTTTTTCAGTATCCCCAGATCAGCGTAAAGTTTTGGAACAGCGGAGATTGATGATTCCGGAGAGAATGTCAAGTTACCGCTGTCAGAATCCTCTGGTTTTGTATTGGATGTTAATTCGTCAACTGCTTCCCTTAGTTTGATGCAATCCGACTCAGACACCTTCAAACGCGATTTTACATTATCAAGCTCCTCAAGAAGATTATCCTTTTCTATATGGGTGAGGGTTGTGGACTCTATGGCCCTCTTTGTGACATCCATCTCTTTCTTTAATGACTCCATATGTTTTTCTAAGGCATCTATCATTCGCTGCTTAAGAGACATCTCCTTCGTGAACTCTTGTTTTAAAAAACTGAATTCATCCTTCACTCTCTTATTGTCAGAAAGTTGCTGTTCAAACTGATCCTGTACACCTTTTAATGACTGCTTCAGTTTTTGGTTACTGTTCTGCGCTATTTCCAATTCGGATTCGAGATTTGACAATTTCAATCTTGCATCTTGCAGTTCCTGTATAGTAGTCTCTCTGAACTCATTTAATTGTGAAGTCTTCGTGTTGAGTTCTCCACTCAACCAATCGTTGTTTCCCTTCAACAGAGCAACTTCCTGTTCTGTTCTTAAGAAATCACCTTTCAAACGTAGTTCGCTAGTCTTTTGTGTCTGCAGCTCTGTTTCAGAGTCAGCAAGTTTTTGTCTGAGTTCTTTATTTGCTGTGAGTAGTTCGGTTACTTTACTTTTGCTGAAATCGAGTTCTTCGTTTCTTCTATCGAGCAGTTTTACCAAATCTTGCTTACTTGCCTCAGCAAGTTCCTTTTGTTGATTAATTGCTTCTATGCTTCGTTCCAGTGTTGTATATTTTTTTTGAATGTCGGACTTTTCATCAATCAAAAGCCTTTTCTCCTCTTCATAGCTAAGACGCTCATTCTTCGCATCTTCTACTTCTTTAAGTAGTTGCGAAACATGAACCTTGACGTTTTCAAGCTTGTTCTCAGACTGCGACTTCAATTGTTCCAACGTGGCAGATATTTTCAAGTTTTCGGATTTCTCCTTCCGTAAGTCTTCTAGCTTCTCTTCAACTTTGCTCAAAACATGGTGGTCTATGCCTTGTATAAGTTGCTCATCCAGTTGCAGGAAACCTGCAACCTTAGAAACCATGAGTTCAGCAGACATTCTGTACAGTAGAACCCTAACAAAACAGCTATATATAAAGCACCGCACTCGTTTGAGGATTTAGTCTGGGACGTAAAGCGAACTCAATTGAATGTAGGCCGAGATTATGGTCACGGTTGAGTCACTCGGGAACCTCCATCTCAACATGTTAGCATGAATTTATCTTCAATATGTTCACATTTGGCGAAATCTAAATATTGTCATCGAAAAGTATCAACATAGTAAATACTTGGCGGACAAAAGAGCCAGCATATTTTTGACTCAGGGTAACATCGACGACGCTGTCACTTTTTGTTTTGTTTGCCACAGTTTGATAATTATACGGGACTGTTGAAAACGCACCCGTACATTAGAAAAATTATTGTCTGGGTGTTCAGCAAATAAAACAGGGCAACAGCAAAATAAATGAAACATACCGGATATGGTATCTAAAATGCCCGTTTTGACCAGAGTCTCATTTTTTACAACCTGAATTATGTATCGTTTTCACCAAGTTTGTAGTGCGTGGTCCTGATGGAGGAAAGCAAGCTAACATTTCCAATTCATATTATCTCAAATGATATCAAAGGACTATGTACATTACAGATAGATAGAGATTTAGCTATTGTTCCACATCATATAGATCAGGAAAGGACAAGATTCAAAAATGCAAATGTATGCACAACATGTTAAGGAGGGCATTCTACTATAGAGTTTCTTAAATGAACAAGACTATTGGCTTCAATTTGGAGGTATTACAACGGCAAACCTCATAGCAACGAACGACATAAATGAAATCAGAAATGAAATCAGAAATGAGCTCGGCATTTCATTGAGAATAGAATAACTCATATCATCGGTGAACAAACTAGCCTTATAAAAGTTCTGTGAAGTCTTTTGCGCCAGACTTCTGTAAGGTGCGTGGAGCCAGGTTTATTGGATTTTTAAAGAAGCATGAAGAAGTGACATGATTGTTTCTACGTATTCTAATCACTGTATCAAAGCGTTTTGAGATATTACGAAGTGGAACTACTTATTGCCGGAAATGGCTTAAAGGTGACCTATCATGCTCATTCGAGGTGTATACCCAAGAACACGGATGGTTACTTAGCGGAAGCACGGCCAAATTATCAACCAAAGTCTAAGAATAAATTTGTTCACGTTAAGAAATTTCTCAGCAGTCTGCATCAGAAACCACTCCTCTAAAGTTTGACTTCAAAAATTTTACTAACAAATATCATTTTCATTTTAAAACAGTTTCGTCAAGACCTTGACTGGTAAGACCATCACTTTGGAAGTCGAATCTTCCGACACCATTGACAACGTCAAGTCCAAGATTCAAGACAAGGAAGGTATTCCTCCAGACCAACAAAGATTGATCTTCGCTGGTAAGCAATTGGAAGATGGCAGAACTTTGTCTGACTACAACATCCAAAAGGAATCAACCTTGCATTTGGTTTTGAGACTAAGAGGTGGTATCATTGAGCCATCCTTGAAGGCTTTGGCTTCTAAGTACAACTGTGACAAATCCGTTTGCAGAAAGTGCTACGCTAGATTGCCACCAAGAGCTACCAACTGTAGAAAGAGAAAGTGTGGTCACACCAACCAATTGCGTCCAAAGAAGAAGTTAAAATAGTCGGTTTCGCTACAATTATGGCGTATATATATATTTACACACATTTTTACTATGCGTGTTTTTTTCATATTAGCTTTGCAGATCCCTTACTTTGATTTAAATATAAATCTTCTTTAACGTTAACATTGTTTAACATCGTTGAACACTGCGGATCGCCAGTTCAGCCGTAACACGCCTATCTTTTCACTGGCAAAAGTAAGGTTTGTGACTACTCGATTCTATCATATCAGTTATGAGAGTTTCTAAATATCTTAGAATACTACATGAATGTGTCTATTCTATTCTACTATCTAGCTTTCTGATTTAGTGGCTTTATCTGATTTAGAGCAGCACTGTTCAATTATTTTCTTCAACAGCGGTCTTTTAATCGGTTTCGGAAGAAAGCGATCCATCCCGCTTTCTAAACATACCTTAATATTACTATCATCTGCGTATGCTGTTAAGGCGACAATAGGCCCTTTGTAACAAAGGTCATTTCGAATCATTTTGGTGGCCAATAATCCATCCACCTTTGGCATTTGAACATCCATAAATATAATGGAATATGCGTCGTTATTTTTCAAAATCTCTTCGACCTTATCATAGGCTTCTTGCCCATCACACGCCATGTCAATGTCAGTAAGACCTTCCAATTGAAGCATTCTTTTAATGACTTCTTGATTGACGTTGTTGTCTTCTGCAACTAATACCCTATGGCGGGTGACTTCACTTGCTACGGAAGTGATACTCCTGGTACTTGTAGCAGTGCCAGTGCTTTGTAAGAATGGCCTATCGACACGAACAGTACCGACACTATTTTCAGTAGAATTGCTTGCTTTCCTGTCATTAACACCACTTTCGCTACTTCCATCCATACTCGATTTGGATTTTTTAGTCTGCACGGATCTTTTGGATGGATTAATTTTAAACTTAACCTTCCTGTTCTTCTTGCTATGCAAGTTAAACTCGTCTTCAAACATTTTTTCTGTACTATCGAAAATTATCTCTTTGGTTTGTTGCAGCGGAGCTGTAAAGGTAAATTTACTTCCTACACCAACTTTAGAATCTAGTTTCATTGTACCTTTCATCATTCTCGCTAATTGCCGGCAAATGGAAAGACCTAGACCTGTACCACCGTATTGCCTAGAGAGTGTCTGATCACCCTGAACAAATGGTTCGAAGACAGATTCCTGCAGAGAAGAGTCGATACCTGAACCAGTATCTTCCACTTCAACACTTATTACCCATGTTTTTGGAGCCTTTATATTTTTGAAGTTATTCTCCTCAGTGTCCGAATCAGTCGCGGAGAGTACTTTTTTGAATTGAGAATGGAAAATCGCATCATCATATGAGCTTGAACTACTTGTAGACGATATTGATATATTTTCTTTTTCGTCGTCTTCTTTCTTATCCTTATTTTCACTTGATAGACTTTCAACATCATTCCGGCTTTTTTCTTCCGAAGAACTACTGGTTTCATGATGAGGATTAACTTCCTTGCTATCAGCTTCAGGAGTTAACGGAATCTCGTCTAAAGGATCATTAATGCTGCCATTAGTTGAGCTTGATGAAGGAATTTTGGGAGTATTCAGTTCGAATTCAAAATTATCGTTGACTTCGGTCCCAGGCGCAACAAACACCTCTTGGTAATCGAAACTTTTACTTTTTTCTGAATCGTACTCACCAAGTAGGTTGACTCTTACATCGACTTTTCCATCAACTGGTGTGAATTTTAAAGCGTTGGACACGAGATTCATGACGATTTGAATGATTCTATTAGAATCGCCCCATAGAACTAATGTCCTTATAAAGTTCGGAGTGAGGGAAATAGATAGTTTAACGTGCTGGTCTTTTGCTAGTTTTCCGAAGATGGACTTTATCTGTAAAGCAATATCCATAACAGAAAATTCACGTTCTTCTAGCTTAGTTCTCTTTAAAACATTTTTGGAAAAAGTTAGAAGTTCTGTTAAAATGTGTAACAACAACTCGCCTGATCTAAATATCAATTTTAGACTGTTTTGAACCTTTTGCATGTCCGTTTCTGCCATTGCAATTGCTGTCATACCAAGGATACCGTTGAGAGGTGTTCTTAATTCATGAGATATGTTAGCAATGAAAACTGTTTTAGCTTCATTTGCCGATTCGGCTTGAATTTTTGCTGCCTCCAATTGTTTAGTCCGAGCGTGGACCCTTTCTTCTAGTAGAGCATAATGTCTGTCCAATTCGTCGGTCATTGTGTTGAATGTATCGGTAAGCTCCGATAATTCATCTTGGAAAAAACGTCTATAGACTGGGACATATGCCTCAACCAAATTGGTCGATTTGATATATCTTTCTGAAATATAAGAAGAAGAGTCATTAGACATTGGAGTTGAAGCATCGGTAGGTGAGCGGGTCAGATCTCCTACATTTCTGGGTAAAGTCTGAGAGTTTCTTGCTGAAACACTAGGAGAATTTGTTCTGCTGGCAGGAAAAACGTTATAATTGGGATTCATATAGTTAGTTGAAACGCCTTTAGTGACAGATCTATTAAATAGCTTCATAGCTTGATTCTGATTGGAAGAGCTTCGAGTTCTTGAATGTGAAATGGCAGTATTTGAATCTGAGTTACCACTAGTACTATAGTGCTTCAATCCTCTACCTGAAGTTATGATCTCCGTGGCCTTTTGAAGCCTTACTATCGGCTGTACTGCCCAATGAGCAATAGGGAATGTCAATAAGCACATGAACACCGCAATTGCGCATACTGTACCAGCAATAATTTTCATAAGTCGTATAGTAGGAGACAAGAATACATTTTCAGGTTGAGTTATGATCGCCACCCAGTTTACAAGTTTGAAAGTTGTAGGCGAGTAACCCACTGCCACGTCCCTTTCCTGAACCATGTTGGTTTTCATAACAGATCCAACTTTCCCGTCTTCAAAAGCGTTAGATATGAAACTATCATTTTTTATTGGAAAAATGGCGCTAGTACTGGTCGGTGGAAATCCGGTCGGCGGAAACACAAAATGGTAACCTGTTAAAGAGCTAGAGTTATCAAATACCGCTGAAAGTATTGACACATCAGATTTGTCCAATGCGATGGTGTCATTAACCACAGCCTTCAAGCTTTCAGCTGATGCAACTACGGTTATGTAACCAGCAATTTCATTAGTATTCAGAATGATAGATGGGTTGGTTGCTATAGGTAGTGACATTGACAATAGATAAACCGAGGTGTTGAATACGGGATCTGTAACAATACCGCTTGTAAGTAACGAAGAAGACAAAGGTTCTGATCCTGACAAAGGAAATAATTCAGTTAAAATATCTTGTGGAATATTGTCACCAGATCCGTTGTTTGAAGAATTTATCACTGTTTCGAACGAAGCGTCATACACTCTTGCGATACTGAACAAATCTGATGCGCCTAGAAACTTTTCCAAACTATCTTCTGCAGAATTCCAATTATCCTTGGATGAGTTACCAGCTCTATAATTCACCAAAGCATCCTGTAAAGTATCTCTGGTGGACAACCAGTAAATTTGGTAGTACAAGTAGTTCAAATTCTGGTCAACTTGAGAGGATTTTAACTGCGCAGCAACTTGTAATCTCTCAGCTCGTACAGACTTGTAATTTGTTGTGAAATACACCCCAGTAGTAACTGTGATTATGATTAAGGAAAGAACGCAAATAGAACAGACGACGACAATAAGTTGCGTTTGTAAACCTATGTTAAATGGCGGTGTGAACCGTTCTCGAAGGGCGCGAGCACCATAACGTCTTTTAATACCAGCCAGCATCATTATCGATTAACGCACTGCGATCGTTCATATAGATTCTAGTCCGGATCCGAGTACAGACGTTATTTCAACCCTTTAATGTAAAGCAGGGCTGTAAGTAGGTGTTCAACATCGAATGACATGGCCAAACCTTTGACTGTATACCTGTATTCCTTCTTTACATGTTCAACTTCATTTCTTTTGTGAGCTCACGTTTTTTCACGCATACTCAAATGTATACACTTCAAAGTCAAAACAAGGAACACTTCAAATACGTGAAAGTGACACTAAAACACTGATTTGAACGACAGTTTAAGGCAGAAAAGAACCATTCTTTGGCTGTGACGGTAAAGTTCTTCGTGCGCAAATAAACCCCACTGCACATAATATGCAGCGCACACTAGTTACCATAACTTCAATTTTATGTCCCTATGGTAAAGTTTGGGTATTTAATGTCAGTTTTACAACAGAAAACAAGTATTTCAATCTAGACACGGTAATACATAATAAATCTTGCACTGCATAATGAATCTCAAAACATTACCAAATCCAGGGCAGTTATTTTCGAGATAGTGTTTTGAGAGTCAGGTTGTATTGACTCTTTACCTATAGATTGCACCCAAGCCGATGTCATTAGATGGGTAGAAAGATATTGCTTAAATAGTTCGTTGAACTGAATTGCCGTGTCCTTTACTAGTCTACAGACCTGACTTAGGAAATCCGGAATTGACTGTGGAGACTTTTCATCCAACGTTATCGGAGAATTTCGTTCCAAGATATCAGCGAAAACACTGACGTCGTTATCAGTTGTTTCTCTTAGATCGGTCATTGAATGGTAAACAGATGTTTCAAATCTGCCAAAATATAGAGTCACGCAGCACCCAATTCCAACACCAATGGCAATAGAAATAGGCCAGAACCACCATCTTTGTGTGAAATGCGGTATCTGTTTTTTCCTCGTACTTTTTCTTGGTTTTGTTCTCTTGGGCACATCTGTTTCGTAGTCGGAATCTACCTCAACATATAATGAGTGCAAGTGCCTTAGCAACCCGTGAATTTCGTAGTGATCAGATATTACAACAGGATACGACATGAGTTTTATTTTATCAGAATTATTAAACCTTTTAACGCGTTCAGTTACGCTTTGTTTTTGACCCTTTTGACATATTGGTATTAAAGTAAAACCTCCGTATTTCTTCCACATCTTGTTTAAGATGGAATTGACTTTCTTTGAATCAGAGAATATTATCATAAAGGCGGTGTATTTTTGTGCCTCTTCCTTCGACACTTCGTTGAGTTTTCCGGTATCAAACATCAACTGATGGTAGCGAGATAGGCGTTTATAAAAAGCGTTGGCCGAATCTCCATCGCTCATAATCAAAATCTTGAATCTTTTCATGGACTCCGATAGGGACAATTTTGGCATTACGAAAAAGCTTCCTGCCCAAGATTGGCCCAAATTTACCGTGATGGTTTCATCATCTCCACTGACAGCACCACCGGTGCCTTTTTCGATTCCAGAAAATTGTTCAGTTCTGTTAGTTCCACCTAAACTGCCAGTGGGAAACTGATGGACAGTTGTCTGACCCAAACCTTGCTCACCAAAACTAGTTGCCGGCATTGGAGTGCTATTCACAAACTGGCTGTTCTGCTGAGAACCACTTAAAAGTGGGGAAGGAGCATTGTTGAACTCTACTTCTTCCTCTGAAGTATCTGAGGACAAGACCCCACCGAACTGCATATTGAAGTCAAGATTCGAAGCATTAGATTGATAATTGGGATTCACAGCGTTTATAAAAGAATACTCGTCACAATCAATGGCCTGCCACGAATCAGTGAGTCCGCTGCTGATATGCTTATTAGCAGCGTCAGTATCAGTAACTTTTTTACCTGGGCTCTGATCCAAAACCAGTTTTGAATCTGCTGCAACGTTTTGTTCTCTATTGAGTAAATCCATCACTGAATCATGAGGATCAAGGATACTGCGTCGCTGAGCACTACTGGCACTACCTCTGCTTCCGCTACTCCCACCATCTTGCAAGTAGAACTGATTAGATTCCCCGCCAACGGGTTGACCCCAGTATCTCTTGGAGCTTGACATTTTTTGTGACTCGCTGCTACTCGAACCCTGAGGAAAAGGATGAATAGTTCTGTAACTTAAACTGTCTTTTCTTGTGATGATATATTATAAAAGGTATCAAACCCCCCTTATGTTGATGATGATCCTTTGAAAATATTATAAGGCTGCAATGAAAAAGAACCCGAACTCAGGAAATACCAGCTAAGCAAAAATGACACAAAAAAAGCACTAACTGGAAACTATTCTTTAACCACCTCTAGCCTACTGTATGTCCTTTTTTTTCCCTTAGATTACCAACGACAAATTCGTTGTTACTAGGACAACTCTCACACAGGTATCAGAAATAGTACCTGGCTTACAAACGTTTTACCCTTTCTTTATCCCCAACGTACCTTCAAATAAGACAACAAAAACGGAAAAAAAAAACAAAGGCGAAAACAAACCAACAAGACAGTACAACTATCTAACAAGGGTTACAGCAAAACCAACGTTACAAGATCAGCCAACAGATCTTATAGTCTAACGCTCTCCAACTTTTTTTTTCCAGCCAGTCTGCGTCAAAGGTAGAGAGTAACGACAGAAAAAAAATAATAGTATTTAAGACCAAAGACCAAAGACCAAAGATCAAGGAGATAATCTGTAGACTGTGCTGCAATTGTAGAAACAACAGACAGGAAGTGTTGCCTGTTTTTCTGTAATATTAATTTTCTGTCTTTGCCGTAACAAGGTATGCAACTGAGTCACGCTGTGGCAGTTATCGGCTATTATCTTACCGCTGCTTATCAGAAACTGAATGAGGATGAAACCGGAATCAGTAGTGAACTTCCCTTCCTCCAACAAAATGGCTTTGAATGTACAGCCTTCAACTATAGTATAGCTTGAAAAACTGATCTAAACCCTCTGTCTTAACTGGCAACAGGGCATATAATCTGTAATATACAACCACTTGTCCTGAAAATCAAATTTGCTTATCACTTGGCAATACGGTACATATATATATATATATATATATGTATATATCCCTGGAACCAAGACACCACCAGATACTACAAATTTAGACACCACTTAAACTTCGGTTTAAGCGGACTCAGAAAAAGTGTCATCCATCGGCTTCCCAGTCTGTCCGCATTGTGACACTCTCAAAGATTGCTGCAAGCTGCAGGGGGCGAGCGCGCGTTGGCGCTATTCCCACGTAGAGTATGAACCTCGTTGGGCTGGCTGGTTCTTGCCCAACTGATTATCCAATACGTATCTGGGACCAGATGTTACCACACCCTGTTTGTACCAATATCTCGGAACCTGATGCTGTATAGCCCCATATCTTTTCGCTTTTACACTCATCTAACATTCGTCTCATCTGTGTGTACACTGTTTTTCCGGTCCTTTCTTTTCTGTTTGGAGGGGA
The DNA here is from genome assembly GCA_003705805.3 of Kluyveromyces dobzhanskii. Taxonomy (NCBI): domain Eukaryota; kingdom Fungi; phylum Ascomycota; class Saccharomycetes; order Saccharomycetales; family Saccharomycetaceae; genus Kluyveromyces; species Kluyveromyces dobzhanskii. The sequence continues at coordinate 65,506 of PPJP03000022.1, read as the reverse complement.
TTGGAAAAGCCCACAAATCGATCATCCCTTGCTGAGACAAAGCACCACATCACACTGCACGAACGATCTCTGCGAGAGTCGAAGCCGCACTTCGACTCTCGCAGGATCCAGTTATATATTAGACAACGTGACCACTTAACTTATCTTCACTTCTTCTTTTCCCTTCTGCGCGCACGCGCGCGCACTATGACAGACGTCACGGCGGGAAATGAAAAAAAAAAAAAAAATCATTGAAAAATCGACATGGCCCAAAATCACAGGATATATATGTTCGAAAAAAAAGTTTCGAACATCTAATTGAAACCTTTTTTGATTGTCATCTAACGAATTGTTTCAATTTTGGCGATCGACGATACTTCCTATTTGTTCAACGTTATTGGGATTGACCTGTTTCTGTTTTCTATAGTTTCGTTTACGTCTGTAACCTCGATCAGAGAGAAATCAAACATATACTGTATAGGATATGTCTGCTTCCCTTATCATCGGTGCCAAGGCACCAGTTGTTGCTTATCCAGAGTTGATTGCTGCTCGTTTAGTGAACTCTTCTAAGGGCGAGAACACCATCGATGTGAGTTTCGTTGAAGACAAGAAAGCCGCTGCTGCCTCTTTCAACGGAGACACCGAAAATGTTTTGGCCAAGTTGAGTGCTGCATATGCAGACGTCTTGAAGGGCGATTCCAGTGCTTCTGCTGAATGGATCGAATTCGGTGCCAAGCAATTGGTCATCAAGAACTTCCAACAACTTGCAGAATCTTTGGCCAAGTTGGATTCTCATTTGAACCTAAGAACCTACGTCTTGAGCACATTGGAGCCATCTTTGGCCGATATCGCTGTATGGGGTTACTTGAGATCAAACGGTATGGTTGGATCCATCATTAAAAACAAAGTCTACGTCAACGTTTCCCGTTGGTACTCCACTTTGGAACAAATCCCAGAATTTGGTCAAGTTCACGAATTCTTGACCAAGTCTCTGCAAGAGTTGAAGAAGGCCTCAAACGTTAACAAGAAGAAGGAAACTCACAAGGCTAACTTTGAAATTGGGTTACCTGATGCCAAGATGGGACAAGTCGTCACCCGTTTCCCACCAGAACCATCTGGATACTTACACATCGGTCACGCTAAGGCCGCTTTGTTGAATCAGTACTTTGCTCAAGCTTACAACGGTAAGTTGATCATCAGATTCGATGACACCAACCCATCCAAGGAAAAGGAAGAATTCCAAGACTCTATCTTGGAAGATTTGAATCTGTTAGGAATCAAGGGGGACCGCATCACCTACTCCTCAGACTATTTCCAAGAAATGTATGACTACTGTGTTCAAATGATCAAGGATGGTAAAGCATACTGTGACGACACTCCTACCGAGAGAATGAGAGAAGAACGTTCAGAAGGTATCCCATCTAGCAGAAGAGAAAGAACTGTCGAAGAAAATTTGAAGATTTTCACCGAAGCAATGAAGAACGGTACCGAAGAAGGTTTGAAGAACTGTGTCCGTGCCAAGATCGATTATGAAGCTCTAAACAAGGCAATGCGTGACCCTGTCATTTACAGATGTAACTTGACCCCTCACCATAGAACCGGTTCTGCTTGGAAGATTTATCCAACTTACGATTTCTGTGTTCCAATCGTTGATGCTTTAGAAGGTGTTACTCACGCCTTGCGTACCATTGAATACAGAGACCGTAACCCGCAATACGAGTGGATGTTGAATGCTCTAGGATTGAGAAAGGTTCACATATGGGATTTCGCTCGTGTGAACTTCGTCAGAACTCTATTGTCCAAGAGAAAGTTGCAATGGTTGGTCGACAAGGATGTTGTTTCTAACTGGGACGATCCAAGATTCCCAACCGTCAGAGGTGTTAGAAGAAGAGGTATGACAATTGAAGGTTTGAGAAACTTTGTTTTATCTCAAGGTCCATCCAGAAATGTTATCAACTTGGAATGGAACTTGATTTGGTCCTTCAACAAAAAGGTTATTGACCCAATTGCCCCAAGACATACCGCCATTGTCTCCCCAGTTAAGATACATTTGGAAGGAGATGAAGCTCCTCAAACTCCAAAGGTTGAACTCAAGTTGAAACATAAGAAGAACCCAGACGTAGGTGAAAAGAAGGTTATCTACTACAAGGATATTGTTATCGACGAAGAAGATGCCAAGTTGCTATCCGAAAATGAAGAAGTCACTTTGATGGACTGGGGTAATGCTATCATCACCAAGAAGAATGACGATGGCTCATTCAACGCCAAGCTGCATTTGGAAGGTGACTTCAAGACCACTAAATTCAAGTTGACCTGGTTAGCAGACACTGATGACAAGGTTGAAGCAGACTTAGTCGACTTTGATCACTTAATCTCAAAGGATAAGTTGGAGGAAGGTGAAAACTTCGAAGACTACTTGACCCCTGAAACTGAATTCCACACTACCGCTGTCGTTGATCTAAATGTGAAGGATATGAAGGTTGGTGATATCATTCAATTCGAGAGAAAGGGTTACTTCAGATTAGACGCTTTACCAAAGGACGGTAAACCATACGTTTTCTTTACCATTCCAGATGGTAAATCAGTTAACAAATATGGTGCTAAGAAATGAACGATCTCACACAATTGATACATTCTTATACCACGTACATCACATATTTAGTAATTATATACTTGTGTGTTTCTTGATAATGAAAAAGCGCACTAAAATCTCCGCGATAGAAATAAGAACACTAATGAAAATGACTGTTATAAACCACCATGTAATACGAGCCATATTCCTTTCAGCAATGGAGTCGACACATATATCGAAAAATTCTAAGAACACTTTGCAACGGTCATTTAGAACTTGAACACGAGGATCAATTTCCAAGTATTCTCTCATAGCCTGATATAAGGAATGTAAACTTGGTTCGAACGACCAGAAAAATTCTGGAGTATCAAGAACACTCGAAGATAGGTTGACGTCCACGCGTAACTTGAAGAGCTTACCAGATTTCTTTAATAGCTGCTCCCTTTTCAATCCCAAAGTACCGTATAACGCAAGTCTTTTCGGTAACTTCGATACAGATCCAAAAATTGGAACGATACGGGCTTCAAATCTTGATAGCTTGACAGATTGAGCTATGGCGTGCGAAAGCGTTAGAGCAGTCAAATGGTCCCCAGATCTGAGAGTAACTATATCGTTGAAAATGCGCGGTCTTTCAGTATCCATATCATACTCAAAGTGGAAGCTTTCAATTTCTATATCTTGTTCATCCAAAGGTTTGATCACCATGTTTTTGTAAGATGAGAATGATATATCGCCTAAGATATTCTTTTCCTGGATTTCGGTGAAATTCCAGAACACAACTACACCATAACTGAAAATAAAGATCTCTGCATGTTGTTGTTGAAATAAGGAAGACTTCCCATTAATCTCGTTGAGAGCATTTAACTCTACCTCAGAGTTATTCTCTTCAGCGAAGTATTGAGGTTCACTAGGGTCAAATGAGACGGAGCTATTTACCTGAGGGTTTGGAAGGTGATCGGGTGTGTTTTCTGGATTTAGGTTATTGGTTATCCCGCCTTCGTCTAGTTCGTAGTTATTATTGACATCTTCGAGCGTTTCAACACCTGAGAAGTACTCGTAATGATGATCTCTCCTTTCACTAGTATCTATCAAATAATCGATTATCGTCTTCCCGCCCTGAGTTTTCTTTGAAACGTTTGATTTAATCCTAAATCCATCTTTGCCGGGCAACAACGGGAGGCAATAAGGCACATAAAGACATTCATCATAGAGTCTTGGTAAAACGTCATGAGTTTGCTTCATGAAAGCAGATGTTGAAGTGAGATCAAACCCTTCTGCCACATTATAAGCAGTTATCCGCGGTAGGTCGACCTCTTTATCCATTTTCGCCCTTGAAACCGACCTGGACTTTTGATTTTGGTTTACACGTGTTCTGAATTGATTGGCAGTCTTACCATCATCTGCTTCATCCGGAATTAGCACAAGCTTCTGAGAAGTCTTTGATGTTCTTGCTGGTAATGGATTGATCATCTTTGCAATATGGGCCCCTCTTTGCCGAGTTCGGGAGGGTAGGTCAAATGATGTCGTGGATAAACGTTCCTGACGTCTACCTGATGGGACATCACTAACATCTAACAAAATATTGTCCATAGAAACATCGCTGAAGCGACCGCTCAGAGACCTTTTATCTCCATGCATATCATAACCTCTTCTTCGTACTCTGCTTCCCTTTGTATCGGATTTATTACCTACGCTAGGAGCGAGTCTGGTAACTGAACCAGTGTTCTTCATGCCAGCAGCATGGCCCGCGAAAGGAGCGGACGCACGTTTCTTATTGGAACGCGCATCTGTCACCAATATGCTAGGTGATCTTCGGGATAAAGATCTGTTCATGGGGACTGCGTTATTCGCATCGTTGACGCTTGCCATGGCCAATGGGTATAGCAATCAAATCAATCTTTTTGAGGTGGGGTGCAGAAAACGCAAGACTCTGTTGCACAAGTAGAATGTCAGGACGTTGGATTACAATCACCCTATGTTAATCAATCCCGCAGGGTCTGATAGCAGACGCTTGTATATCAACCGGCGAATAGTATAAAACTAAAAAACGAGAACTGATTAAAACTTGGTCGAAGAAACGCCCTCAAAATGGCAGATCTACCTTGAACAGTTCGTATCTAAAAGCAGTGACCTCTAATGTAGCAATGACTCCAAAAGACAGTTACCTGCACCCTTAAGATGTTGTTAAAACCATCTTTTACGGTTGTAAATTCTGAATTTGCAATGCAGGTAGCACATATAATCGTCATTTTTTTATTAGATACCGTCAATTAGTTACCCGCACCTTGGTTCACCTTCGTCAAGTTCTTTGAGCATCAAACAATTTGAATAATCAATTGAAATTAAGTGAAAAGTATCATGAATGCCAGTCTTTAGTGAATACTTATCGACAGATTTCAATTGCTCGACTAGACGTCTTTAATTCGGCTTCACAGGTGTACGATATAAAAGTGCAAACAAGTACTTGAAGAAGACTTTGTTTACCAAGTGCATTAAGTAAGAAATGTCTGATTTAGATGATGATTTGTTGGCATTAGCCGGTGCTGGCACTGACGAGGAAGAGGATGAGTTCTTGACAACTTCCAGAAAGCGCAGTAGCAAAGAGTCATCCGGTGGTAAGAGGAGGCGCATAATGCGCAATGACGACGATGAAGACGATGAGGATGAGGAAGAGGATGAGGACGGATATATGCCAGCGGATGCGTACAACGACGAGGACGATACCAATGAAGCAGAAGAGGAAGAGGCAGAAGACGTGCCTTTCCCATTGGAGGATAAATACAAGGATGAGAAGGACCGAGAAAGACTCGAACTTTTGCCGGAAATGGAAAGAGAATCTATCCTCTTTGAACGGTCTCAGTTGATGCAAAAGTATAGAGAACGTAAATTGTTGAGGCAACACGCAAGATCTATTAAGCAACAGCAACAGGAGAGAGAAGGTTCCAAATCCACCCGTGCTTCTACCAGGTCGTCAAGAACAACCGGTCACACTGACTTAAAGCAGTCGAAACTCTCTGAGCTTAAGAAACAAAGGGCCAAAAAGAGTGGAAACTATGAGTTTAGCGATAACGAATCCGAAGATGATTACAGCAGTGAAGATTTCAACAGAAACCGTAGAAAAGGTGGTGACTACGACGATGAGGAAGATGAGGAGTCTGAATATGACGAAGAAGAAGACGATTACGATTTGGGCTATGGGAAGTCCAAGGACCGTAGAAGGGGCCGTGGCCAATCCAACGAAGTGGAATGGGCTGAAGATGATAACTTGGATAGGGAAGCATCACTTGATGACTACAATAAAATCCAAATAGGCCGCTCTTTTGTCGCCAAATTTTGTTTTTATCCTGAGTTCAATAAGATCATCGAAGGCTGTTACGGTAGAGTGAACATCGGAAAAGACAAGCATACAGGCAATTCGATGTACCGAATGGTCAAAATCGAACGTGTGTTTCTACAAAAGCCTTATAACATGGGAAAATTCTTCACAAATCAATACTTTGGTGTAACTCAAGGTAAGGACAGGAAAATTTTCCAAATGAGTTACTTTAGTGATAGTCCTATCACCCAATCTGAATACGATAGATATTTGCATTCTTTGGAAAAATATGACATTCAACAACCTTCTCCATTTATTTTAAGCAATAAGTCTAAGGTTCTCAATGAGTTTGTGTCTGAGCCACTTACTCCAAAGTTGATGGATGATATCGTTCGTAACAGAATGATTTTTAATAAGAAGTTATCGGGAACTAATGCTGTCATGGAAAAGCAAGTACTCAAGGAAAAGCTACAGTTTGCCAGACAGTCAGGTGACGAAAAGAATGTAACCAAATATGAGAACCAGCTAAGATCGCTAGAAAAGAGATTAAGCTCATATGAAAAACATCACGAGAATGATCAGAATGACATTAAGACTTTAGGTGCTTTGACTTCTAAGAACAGAAAGTTGAATATTGACAGAATCAGAAATGCAGAAATCATTAAAAGAGAAGAAGGTTCGAATCAAGTCGATGCGAAGAGTGATCCTTTCAGCAGACTTAAAACAAGGACGAAGATCTATTATCAAGAAATTCAGCAAGAAGAAAATGAAAAGGCTAGAGAGGAAGCCAAGAAGCAATTAAAGATCGACAAAGAAGCCGAAGAACAGAAGAAAAAGGACTTATTACTTGCTAAGTTCAGACGTCTTGGTGGCCTTGAAGAAATAATTGGGTCTCTCGATTTGCAATTGCATGTAGATGTGTGAAAGGCGCCGGTAAGTATGGTATTCTATTCAATTCTATGTACCTTTTCAAACGTGTTATCAGGAAGTTTGTATCTTTATTCATCTTATTCGTTACATTTTTTATATTTATCACCAACTTTTCAATTGAACGCTTTTATGAACTGACATACATAATGAAATATCGATCTCAAGAAAGGTTTTGGCAAGACACTGACTACATAGTGTATGTCAGTTGTTGCCGATAAAATTGCCGAATTGGTCATTTTGGGATATAATGGTCTACCTGCAAGTGGGAAACCTGGAGTCCGATCGAATGGCGTAAAGGAGTGGACGGTTTTAGCAGGAGTTGTCGCATTTGATGATGTTAATGATGAGTTTGAACTCATCTCACTTGGCACTGGTGTAAAAGCCACCACCGAAGAAGAACTCAAAAGAAGTGGTGGAAGAATTGTTCATGACTGTCATGCCGAGATTGTAAGCTTACGTGGTTTCAACGCAATGTTATTGAAGGAGATTCAAGATCTACAAAAGGGCCTAACGTCGTTCTTGGTTGAGAAGACGTCCGGTTGTTATAAAGTCAAAGACAAATGGAGCTTTGCTATCTATGTCTCACGTATACCTTGTGGAGACGCAAGTATGGATGTGTTGAGTACCGAAGAACAGTCTGATTCGATCGACTACGACTTACTTGACGGTGACTATACTAGCAGGCAGTATATCGATCCTGACATTGACACAATTATACGAGGACGAGCTAACTATAAGTTGCGCAGAGTTGTCAGGACAAAACCCGGCCGTTTCGATTCTAAATTATCTTTGTCAAAATCCTGTTCTGATAAACTAACAATGAAGCAGATGACTTCGATATGCAACTCTTTAACATGGACATTACTCGAAACGCCAACTTATTTGGATTTCGTCGTTCTCCCGAATCGATACAAAACGGAGATACTTAGACTAGAAGACACTTTCTGGGCGAGGCTAGCTGGTCAAGAATTCACGAATCTCAATTTCCTGTTCACCGATCAGTCATTTGCTGATGACCAGTCAAATCCTTCCCAGAAACCTTCTTTGAGCTCTTACGTTGCACTCTACAACTCTAACGGCATGACATCAGAGGTGATATTGAATGGCGTCAAAAACGGATTCTACACCAAAGGAAAGAAGCCCTTGCGGAAGGGATGTCAGACCATAATCAGCCGATACGCATTATGGGAAACCTTCAAAAGAATTTCAAACCATCCTTCCAATGTGGACTATCTTACTTTCAAGGCGAATGTTCACGATCGCAGCAAAGTTGTTTGCAACGCGAAAATAGCACTTTCTGCCCACGGATGGATACCCACACATGAAGACAACTGTTAATTCGGTTCGAGGTATGTTTGAATTATGGAATGTCATTGTTATAATCAAGACTTATCTATTTTTAAGTTAACTTCGTAAAAAAGTGACATGAGTATTTATATACGTGAATACTAATCATCCTCCGGACCATCGTCGATCTCTTCAGCATCTTCCTCATTGATCAAGTTCCCCTTATTGTCAGCGGCAATCTCAGCCCCTTGCAAAAGATTGATCAATGATTCCAATTCGTCGCCATGTACCAACTGTAACGGGGTTTGTCCGCGCTTGTTTCTTATCCTAGGATCTGCACCGATTTCAATTAAGTTCTCCGCGATAAAGGTCCCATATTCTGGTTCATCATGAGAATAATTTACACAGAGATGAAGTGGAGTGTCACCATCTATTGAATTTTGCTGATTGACGTCAACCCCTTCTATATCTAATAGCACATCCAGAACGTCCCACGAACCGTGTTTGCAGCAGAGGTGAATACATGTATTCCCCAAGGGATCTGTTGAATTGTTTATTAAATCCAAGGTTGCCTGTTTCTCTGAACCAAGCGTTTCCAGGACGTTATTCAACAGATCTGCATTGTTTCTCCTAGATGCATCAAGTAGTTGTTCCTTTAATGAAGCTCCTTCATTCATGGTTTATTTTACACTTTATTTTAACCACGAGTTTACCCTTAATAGTTAGAGTTTGACTATAATGAGCGAAAACTTTGAAAGGTCCTTCAAATCCGAGCTCGAATGACAGCTTCGTTGAAAACCTCAGAGGAAACGACAACTCTTCCTTCTTAATTTAAATACCGTTCCTTTACTTTGGCTCTGTTCCAATTAGGATTGTTAAATTATGTATTTTTAATATTGAAAAGTAATAAAAAAAAAAGATATTCTCAGCTCATCACGCATTTAGGTGAACTTAACATCTGCATACTGCATTCTTTATGAAAGATCTTTGAAAGACGATATTCTCCCGGCTAAAAGTCACCGAAGAGGCACCCAAACTGCCCATACACTCTATGCGTAGTAAAATCATGTCTATTCCTTTTCTCTTGGAGAGTATCCAGTCACCGCACAAAGAGGAAAGAGAAGATGCCGAGAATACACTATTGAAGTATTGTGCAGCAGACCCACCTTCTACCTTTATGAAGTTGATCGAAATCGCAACATATGGAGAGAGTGCAGTGAATATCAAACAGTTGGCCTTATTGTGCCTGAGAAAGTTCATAACAATGCATTGGTCGGCAGGATTTCCGTCATTTGTTGGACCGCCAGGCGTAGGTGAGCAGGGCAAAGATGTTGTGAGAAGAGGGCTTTTGAGCCTTCTCGCAAATGAAGATACTGAAAACAAAGTTGTGTCAACGGTAACATATTGTATTGTACAGATTTGTGCAGTCGACTTTCCAGACGAATGGCCTGGGTTGTTGGATTATTTGAACGAAATTATTTTAGAGCATCACTCCGAGAATGCGATGAGTTTACTGACAGAACTTGTAGAAGACATAATCACAAACGAGATGTTTTATGATAACTATTCCGGAGCAAAGATAGTAAACACAGTACTGCTGGCGCTAAATAACGCTAATACGCCTCTGCGAGGGAAGTCAAAGCTTTTGAAGTTGTACCAGCACTGTCTGTCTCAATTACATAATTCACAGACGTTTATTACGTCCGAACTTATGGAGGAATGGGTTCTTCCGCATCTAAGGGCGGCAAACGGATGCATCGATAAATTATTGGAAGAGTATGAAACGAATGTGGAATCTGAAGCAATCCAATTCAAAGGCGATCTATTCAAGGTATTGATAAAATTGTTCGACATCAACCAAAATCTTTTAGGTTCTAATGGAGACCTGACGTTTCGGCTGAGAATGGCTTTAAGCGTGATAAAATCTGATGCTGGTAGTTACGTGAACGCCTTGGAAGACAACCAAGAGCTAAGAAGAGAGACAATAAATGCCAGTTGCATTAATACTGTACAGTACCTTGCATATATTCCATCAGATCTTATCGAAAGTATCGCTCTGCCCGATTTCACTGATGATTTCATTAAATTGTGTTTACTCCCAGAAGACCATTTAGACCTTTTAGATTTCAACGAATTTATTTCCAAGGAGACAGGGTTATCAGCATCGTATAACGCCAGAGATGAGATTGGCAACTATCTTTCCAGTTGTAGCGATACGATATATTATAGTATATCCGAATCTATTTTACAAAAATGCCTTAACATAGGGTCAAACGATCCCAAATTCCAGGAATCATGTTTGTTTTTATTCCAAGAACTATGCTCCAATGAAACAAGCATGGAAATATCGAGATATCAAGACTTTCTATCCTTATCTGCAATGATCCTGGATGATGGGTCTTGTCCAGTTTTTGTGAAATCGCGCGCCATATTAACAGTTCCCAAGTTCTTCGAAAATAACATGGAGTGTCTGCCGGATATCAAACAACTAATACAACAATTCCTCACCAAAACGATTAACTGCACACTTCCAACAGAAGATGAAATTCTATTGTCATCACTGGTCATATCCTTCACATATTATACTTCTTTTGCGGAACTGGGATGCTTCCTCGATCAAGAAACATCACTGTCTTTACAGCGGTCAGTTATAAAAGCCATTCAACATCTCTATGAAGACTGTGAAGAGGATTCGCTTGGTCTTCTTTTGGAGGCGGTGCACGAGATTGTCAAATCTTGGCATACAGAGCAAGATTTCCATACTAAAGAGCAGATTTTGAACCTGTTATTAATGCTATCTTCAAGTGAACCATCTAATGTTAGAATTGTTTTTGAATCGGTACGCTCTCTTCCATATCTCCTGAAAACTGTCAATGCTAAAGAATACTCAAAATTATGCGAACACTGTTTCCCAAGTTTCACCGAGACAATGTCAGTATTCATTCAAAACCATCAAACTTATTCGCCGCTAGTTGTCCTCGCCTTAGAGTTTCTCTCGGTCTTTTTGAAAAATCCACCGGTGGAAAAATCCATTCCCTCTGAGGTTATCGAGTACGTCCTTCACCCAATAGTAAGTTTTATCAATGAATGCCCTGACGAGAACATGGTCGAAACTGCTTTACAAGCGTTCGCTTATATGGCTTGTAATTCTGACCCAAAATATTGGAAGAATTTGATGTTCGAACTATCATCTTTTATTTTTGCTCCTGAAAGATCTCTATACAAAGTCATTGATGTTTCACCTATCATGTTATTGTCATTGAGAATTGCGCAACCGGACGAGAACATATTTTTAGAACAAATTATGCACCACGCCATGTTCAAGTTAGTAGATCCGAATAAACTTCATCCAATCGACACTTCCATTATAATTTTTTGTGAAATTATTCTTCAAGACGTACAGAGGTTCCTCACTTACATCTTTTCGATTTCCGAGAATGCAGGTAGGCCAATAGCTGAAGCAGCAATTCACGAGTTGCTGAAGTGTTTCGAAGAGAATCGTAGCACAAACATGCTGAAGGAAGTAGCGCTAGCCTTATCCACTTTGTACTTTTCCAATGATCAGAGACTCACAGAGTCAAAATATTATGACGAATCTGACGACACAGTTTTATCATTCAAAGAATATACTGCCAAAATTTTCGCTGACGAGCTAACAAGACAAGCTGAAATCGAGGAAGCAGAAGACTCTGAAATTGCTCCCGAAGACTATGAGGAAGACTACGTAGCACAGCTCAATGATGATGTGGCATTATTAACTGGCCGTACAGTAGACATTGGACTTAGAGAGCTTCTGATTCAATTCCTGGAGAAAGCCCATCAACTGGATGGCGACACTTCTAGTAACTTTCTCGATGGTTGCAAAGGCGAGGTACGTTCGGAGAGCTTATAAGCATTTTTCTAATATTAACACTGTTTTTGTGTATCGTAACGTGTGCTGACACTTTTTGATTAAAAACTAACGACGTCTGGAAAAATATTTTTACGGGCAAGACAGGCAACACTCAAATATTAACTGCCATAAAATTGCTAAAAAGTAGCAAGCACGATGGAGTCTACTTATTCAACGATACTATCAGCTAGCGGGAGCCTCTTTAGTACCTGCAATGGAAATAGTACGTACGAAGGATGATTTTCAGAATTTCACTAAATACAAATGAATTGTACTTCACTTACAGACAACGAATTGAAAAACTAACAAAAGTTGTGACTTAGAATTTTCTATGGGGCTTCCCACTTCTTTGATGGTTAAAAATTTTTATCATAAGCCGGATGTGAAATTAGAGCAAAGGGTCGTAACCAACCGGGAGGTAATAAGCAACTTACTCAAAAATCAATCCAACATTTTTTTCATATCATTACCTGAAAATGAAAGTGCCTCACAATGCGCAGAGCTACTAAACAATATCATCACTAGAAATTTTGTTTACGATCCACAGTGGAATGCTGTTTTGAAAGAATTCGATCTAGAATCCTTTAACGATTGCATTTTCTGCTTAATTTTATCTAAAATTCCCGATTGGAATTCGATCGCAGACTGGCGGAGGCAAGTGTTTCAAGCCGCAGAAATGTTCCCAACCTGTATACCATTGAATGACCCTTTAAAGTATAATTTCGTCTCTGACCTCAATGCATGTTCCTACTTTCCGACAGACTATAATTCCAGAGACATCGCATTCGCTAGCGGATGCTCAACTCCCATTCTAATAGATATAAATGAACACGAAAACTATTTATCTTGTGTTCAAAGTATCGGACTCCCTAACCTGTTTACTACGATCGATGAAGATTGCAACCCAGTTATAGCATATTCAACTGGAAATAGAGATGTCATTGTCGTTGCGGATATCGAGACAGCTTCTCAGTTAAAATCAAACAAAGGTTCTCTTACGGGCTCTACTAATGTTCCTATAATAATTCGCACAGATTATGATACAAAAGACAAAGCGAAAGCTTTTATTGATTCAGAAACACATGGGTTATCTATTGTGGGTTTCGAAGTACATCTTGCGTTAACAAAATTTCCATTAATCGTACCGCAAACATCGGATTCAAACCCTCCAAAAACGGGAACAACATCCGAGCAAAGCTTTCTGGAATACGTGATTAAAAGGAAAAAATCAGAAAACTGGCTCTCTTCCTTGTTTGGAATAAATCGAAGTATCAGTGTTCAGAAACCCGAAAACGATGAAAATATCTCCGAACTAAGACAGTTTTTAAGGTTAGTAGGTGAACTAAATAGATCCTTTCATAAAATTCCCTTCCGTTAAAATATAGGAAGTCCAAAAACATAATAGCCCTTATGTTTAAACAGCTGAATCGTACTCTTTTAAATACATTAGACCGTCTAAAGTCTCAAAAAGATTTTTTTACTGAATGACAGGTTACTGAAGGTACCTACTATTACGAGAAAAAAGTGCAAAGGTATCCAAATATGGCTGATACTAATACATTATTTGCCATCAAGCAGTCTGTTGCGTTTTAGAACGCTTTGTTAGGTTTATACTATGGTAAACAATATCATAACTCATTTAGCCCAGCTAATACTTTAAACACTCTTGAGCCAATCATACAAGTATAATTAGCTTCTGCTAAATAATTTTGCAAATCTACTGTTACCACGACTGTCAGCAGAAGAACCTTCGTCTGAAATCAAGTTCGACTGCTCAGAGGAAGGTGGCTGAAGCTTTGCAAGAAGTGATTGCGCAACTTCAGGTTTCACTCTTGAGTATTTTTTCAGTCTGATATCATTGTCCTTGTACTCTTCCCAATGGTTGACTTTCATCAGTCCAATATGTTGCTTTAAATCGGTGAACGTAGAAAGTAATGACTTTATATTATTCCCAACCTGAACGGAAGATCTATTGCCAGCAGTGCTCGGTATATCTGTTGGTGTCAAAGGAATAGATGGACTGGATGGAACGCTTGAAACGTCGTTGGGAAAAATTTTGGAGATGGTCTTCTCTAAGTAAAGCATATCCGTCTCAAAGTTTTGCACACTTTGTGGGGATATTCTATTTGGTGTCTCATTCAAAAGCTTTTCCAAAAATCTTCTAGTTATCACATCGAATTCACGGAATATCAGTAACATTTTTATGTTTGAAGGAATGATGGCCAAAGTGGACGTAAACATCATTTCCAAAAACTGTGCAATATCAACAATTGTCATATCGGGCTCGTCCCTAATATCGATTGTGTTCCAGTCAAACTCTATAAATTCCATTAGGTCAATCACCTTGGAATCGATCAGATTGATCAATTTTGTTTCCGCTTCCTTTCGGGTTTCAATAAGTTTTTTGATAGAAGATAGCCTGATCTCCACGTCTGGGTTATTGGTCAAATTCTCTCTTGTTAGAATCAAGCTGAATTCTTTAGTAGCGATCACAAAATAATCCAAATTGACCAAAATTTGAGCTATTTCTTCCCTGGACGTAGTATCTAGTTTGCTTTTGATATTTAGATTCACGACTTTGTCAAATATGCTGTCAATTGCTTTTACCAAAATCAGGTTTAAATGCGAAATGTCATGTTTATAGAAGACCGAGATGAATGAATGTAGACTCGTGTACGTCTTTTTCACTAAAGTACAAGTCATTGGATATAGGGGTGAAAATGGGAAAGTTGCGGAGAATTGTGAGTCATTACTCGGATTTGCATCAGATCCATGATCTGTCAACCAGCATATCTTCAAAATTTTGTGATACAAGGTTTTGTCTGTGATTGATAAAGGCATAAAGTCATCATCTTGAAGTAAATTCGTGAACTCCTTTTCAAATTGGAAAACAAGCAAATCGCAGTATTGGTTGAATGTTTCAACTTGGACCTTGTAGAGAAGTTCGACGTTCAATTTTAAATTTTCCAATATTGCTATTAAAACACCTAGGAAATCTTTAAATGCCGTTAGCAGGTTTTCATTAATAAGAGTATTCTTGACCATCGTAATCAAATATGGATACAGTTTGTTCATGATGGAAGTCCAAAAAACATCCGTAGAGTTGAAGGAGTTATTGGAGAGAACATAATCTGTCGATCTGTGCAATTCTTTGTCATAAACAAGGAAGCCAAGGATCTTCAGTATGTATTCCTTGAAAAAGGGTAGATTCAGCTTTTCTGCAAAAAGATCAGTGTTTCCGTCCGAATGAGATACCGTGGAGAAGTCTTTCAAAAATAATGGATGAACCAACTTTGACTTTCTAAACTCATATTCTTTACGAAATTCATCGATAAAGAAATTCATCTCCCCCAAAGATTGGAAAATCAAAATGGAGTCATGAAATTCATGTAGCTGACAGAAGTTTTGAAGTTGTAACGGATCTAACCTTGAAGCATCACGTAAAGAAATTTCCACTGGGGAATTGAATTTATAACTGTGTAATTTCATAGCTTGTTTTGTTTTCAGCCAGTCCTGTAATATTTGTGTTTCGTACACGTTATAATACTTATCACCTATAACGCCGAAGCTCTTTTCCAAGTTATAATTTAGCGAATTCTTGATTAAGTTAATTGATTCATCTTTAATTTGAGATTTCAACGTCGGAATCGATGTATATATTTCAGTAAGAAATTCAAAATTGTATTGTTTGAAGTCCTGAAGGTATATTGTTTCGAAGGTTTCCATTGTTTGTAAGGCTTTGAAAAAGTCATTTTCTTCTATCAGTTCTCTGCATCGGTTGAACAACTCCATGATTTGTAAAACTTTCTGGATAAGAATGGAGGACTCTTTAATTTTAGAAGATGTTTTGATATTGTCAATTAAAATCTGCTTCTTGGAAACCAACTGTAAGGTCGAGCTTCGTACCTGTTTTTGTAAGCTGTGAATATCATTCTGCAAAGATCCGTCTATAATACCCTGGACCTTTTGAATTTCGTTTATCGATGTCACCAAGTTGTTGTTCAATTGGGTATCTTGCAGAATCTGTACCTCCAAATTTTCAAAATGATCATCAATTGAACCGTACAAATCATCCACTACTGTATTCAATTGACTCTCATCGATGGTTTGACGAAGTAGAGGAACCCACCGGTCAAAAATCTGTGGGTCTAATTCGAACAAGTCATTATCTCCATCATCTTGCTCAGAATTGGTGCCTTTCGTTACGAACTCTGCTGTCAACAAAGCACGCTGTAAATCTTGAGAAACTGCCAATTGGGGATCTTGATCCATTCTCAATGTATTGCTATTAGGCACGGCTACACCCATGATCTTAATAGGTCTGCGCCGCAGTTATTAAGGTTTCCTGGTGCGGTAGGGCCGGTCATAGAAAACCCTCAATTCTAAAATCGATGTAGGTTGGTAAAGCTTCAAATAAACCATGAGACAAATATAAGATGTAAATATATATAAATGTGCGGGTAACAGAAAAATCAATTCTCATTCTATATTCGGAAATACTACAACAAATGGAACGATAGCGCAAGTATACACATCGCATACAAGAAAGCAGTGGTAAAACCAGCTCGAACCGCACCACCAATTTTGCGCTTGGGCCTTTTGCACCCGTGTTTATTGTTAAGTTAAATATAAGTAAATATTAATAATCTGACTACGTTATAAGTTGAGTATTATTCGGTACGCGTGGTGATATTTATTTTTCGTCAGAGGCAGCGTAATAGTGCAAGTAAGCAGCCATGGTCTTCATACCACCTAGGTAGTTACTCATATCTAACTTTTCGTTAATAGAATGAGCACCATCGTCACCTCTGCCCATTGGTAATAGTAGAACATTACTCTTCAACTCTTGTTCGAAGGTCAATGTGATTGGAATAGAACCACCTTCTCTGGTTAAGTCAGGTTCAACTCCCCATACGGCCTTTGTTGCCTTTGAAGCAGCAGAGAACGACGCATTGAAAGGATCAGAAACCCAGTAGTCACCATCATGTATCAATTCAGCCTTAAACTTGTTTGGAGATTGCAATTTAGCAAATTCTTTGTTGCAGTGATCAATGACGTATTCGTCCAACTTGGCCGACTCAATGTTTGGAACGGTTCTAATGGAAAATTTACCGATCACTTTTGATGGGATCACAGTCTTGGCGCCTGCTCCGTGGAAGGCACCCTCCACACCGTGAATTGATAGCGATGGGTATCTCCATCTGTGCATCAAAATGTCCTTCTTGTTGTCGTACAAAGATGTCTTTGAACCCGAAGCGGCATTGAATTCATCGACAGAGTAGTCAATCTTATCGTACAACGCAGCTTCAGTTTCCAACACTGGAGCAATCATCTCTTTGATACCATCGATCAAAATATTACCCTTGGTGTCTACCAAGGTACCTAACACTTTGACCAAGTCAATCATTGGCTCAGAGATAGAACCACCAAAGATACCCGAATGCAAATCAGCACCAGGACCTTCGATTGTCACTTGATAGTAGTTGCAGCCTCTCAAACCGTAAGTCAAGACTGGCTTCTTTGTACCTAACCAATAATTATCGGAAATGCAAACGGTGTCGACAGTCTTGAAGTACTTATCAGCTTCATCAGCGATCAGTTTATCTAGCCCAATGGAACCCGATTCTTCCATACCTTCAAAACAAATAATCAAGTTTACCGGAACGTCGAGACCCAATTCTCTGTGGGCTTCAACAACATTCAACCACCCTTTAACAGGTCCGGAATCATCAGTAACACCTCTTCCGTACATGATTTGCTTTTCTTCATCGAGCACCAACTTGAACGGATCGGTATTCCAGCCATCCTCAATGCTAGCAGGTTGCACATCGTAGTGACCATACAACAACACGGTTTTCTTGGCTGGATCAGTACCGTAACGTGCCAATATCACTGGAGGCAACTGTAAGCCAGAGTCAGCAACAGGAGGTGGCTGAGAACCCAACTCCTTCATTTGAATATCAGAGAAGCCCAAGCTTTCCAATTCCCCAGCAATATAGTGAGCCTTCTTAACAACTTGCGGTCTCAATGTCTCATCACCAGACACCGCAGGAATCTCAATGGATTTGGCCAAACGGTCAATGAACTTTGGCTTTAATTCTTCAATCTTCTCAAACAAAGATTGGAAATCTTTTTCAACAGCAGAACCGGACATCCTCAACTTATCTATTCTATTGGTGCTGTTAAATCTAGTGCTTAGTCTTATGTTAGCTGCAATTATACGTGAACTAGTATGGAGTGTTGCAAACTTGGATCCTTTAGCGATTACTCTAGCAAGCATGAAAATCTCCGAATCCCAACAATACAAATTATCAATTGCAATGCACCAATCACCTTTATATACTTTACAAAGAGTAAATGTTTAGAAATCCTCTGAAGCACCTGTCAAAAACAAAAGGATAGGAAAGGTTCTTCAAACCGAGCTTCCTTTTCTTATCTTTTTCCCACACAATTTATGGTCGGAAAATAATGCAAATAAAAGTGTCAAAGTCTAAAGTCCTAACAGGAAGAGAAGTTTCTGCGGGTAAGGAAGACCGCATCAATTCACAGTATTACTACCGGCTGATTTGCGGAGACTCGCAGGGCAATGCTCCTTACGGAAATAAGAGGGGCCCAAAGAGGTTAGTGATGGTTCCGACTGTTTAAACGATATCTAGCTATCGCGTCATCCCAAATCTCGTTTATGTCGATGATTGTAGGTGAGAAAGAGTAAGTCACGTGATATACAGTTTATTGGGGAAGCCATATTGGTTTCCAATGTATAACTTGAGTGTTCGTAACAGAGATGTATGCACCTGATATCTGATGACAAAATGTGGATAAGGAACGTAACATCCAAGCCGGGGGTACTTCATGTCGGTACAATCAACGGCGTGTTGGGTACTATCTGGGTAGTTACTGCGACCCTTTAAAAAAACATTTGTTAGTCACATGACTGTCAGGTTTTCTGGAGAGGGAAAATTGGTCTTCAAACTAATTGCGACATTGGTTTATTGGTGGAAAAACCTTAGATATTGCGTATTGCTCTTTCAGATAGCGTAAACATTAAAAGAATTAGGACCTAGTGTGCACTCACCACATTTCTAGATTCGTTCAGGTCAAGAGGTTGACCGTCTGTTCCTCCTCAGCAACTACACGCAAATTTTTGATTCACACATGCCAGATAGCAACTCATCACTTTACAGCAATTTAGTGGCTGGGTCGGCTGCTGCCGTCTTTCAAACCACCATGTCCCATCCATTCGAGTTTTTGAAGACAGGGCAGCAGTTGCACCGTTCACTACCCAACTCTGGGAGTTTCAACATGTTCCATCACGTTAAAAGTTATTTCGCTGGATGCTCTGCTTTGAATATCGGGATCCTGCTGAAAACTACAACAAGATTTGCAACTTTCGAAAAGGCTTGCGAGCTGATGAAGAACCCTGAGAATCCAGAAGCACCCATCGGCGGAATGAGATTGCTTGCTGCTGGTTCGATCACTGGGTTCATGGAAAGTATGTTAATCATACCGTTCGAGAGTATAAAGACAAGGATGATTGAAAACGCTGTCATACTGTCTAATAGATATCAAGAGGACGCTGAAATCGAGAAGCAAAACAAGGCCAAGTCGCTCGACAAGACGAAATCTCCATCTTTAAAAGGCACAGAACTTAAACAGACGGCTAGACCCACGCTACACAAACAGGTAAACAAAAACGTGAATCCTAGATACGAAAAATTCTTGTACTACGAAAAGCACCCCTCCACTAATATTGTTACAACTGTCAGGGAAATGATGCAAACTAGAGGTTTCAGTTCTTTCTTCCAAGGTAGTATGCCTACCATTTTCAGACAGGTCGGTAACGGTGCCATTCGTTTCACAACCTATACAACTTTGAAGCAAATGATATCTCCGAATAAACCGTTGAAAGAGTACTATGCTTTCGGTATCGGTCTTTTCTCATCCTGTGCTGTCGTTGGAATGACCCAACCGATTGATGTGATAAAGACAAGAATGCAAAGCAAATACACATCGTCTCTATACAAGAACTCTCTGAACTGTGCTTATCGGACATTCATTGAGGAAGGAATAACCAGTTTTTGGAAAGGTTGGGTGCCACGTCTTTTCAAAGTCGGCTTATCTGGAGGTGTATCCTTTGGTGTTTATCAATACGTCGAAAATTTGATGCTTTCGATGCAATATCAACGCTCTTTGGGCCACGACTGATCGTGACTAAATGTAATATTCCTTATAGCATAACTCTCTGTAAATAACAGCAACTCCCATTTTCTGGATGCACGACGTGCCAATTGAGATTTGATGAAGAAATTAAAATTGAAATCTACAGTTTACGTAATTTATTAGAACTAATATTTAGAAGCAACGT
Organism: Kluyveromyces dobzhanskii; assembly: GCA_003705805.3. Classification (NCBI taxonomy): domain Eukaryota; kingdom Fungi; phylum Ascomycota; class Saccharomycetes; order Saccharomycetales; family Saccharomycetaceae; genus Kluyveromyces; species Kluyveromyces dobzhanskii. The sequence goes on along the minus strand of PPJP03000022.1, from coordinate 45,165 downwards.
TCTTAGTATAGACCGGTGGCATTGTTGACTACACAACGAGGTTCATTAGATGGTTTTTCGAATAGAGCACCGATTTCGTAGACGGTTTCACCGGATTGATTGAGTAGTTCGGTAACTCTCGTTACGTTTTCTTTCTTGACTACCAGAACCATACCGATACCCATGTTGAATGTCTTAAGGATATCTTCAAGAGGGACGTTACCTGCCTTACCAAACCACCTGAAAACTTCTGGCACCTCCCAAGCGCTCATGTCTATCTTTGCTTGCAAATGCTTTGGAAGAGCTCTTGGAATGTTTTCGACTAAACCACCACCAGTGATGTGGGCCAAACCTAATAATAATTGCTCCTTGATGGAAGGTAATAGCTGTTTGACATAAATTCTGGTTGGAACTAAGATAGCTTCACCTAGAGTTTTAGAAGCATCCCATGGACACTCAGCATCCCACGGTAGGCCTGTGTGTTCAATGATTTTTCTTACTAACGAGAAACCATTAGAGTGGACACCATCAGATGTGAGACCCAAGATAACATCGCCAGCAGCCATTTCTTCAATCTTTGGCAAAATTTGGTTTTTGTTAACGGCACCGACGGCAGTACCGTTGGTGTCGTAATGGCCTGGTGGATACATACCTGGCATTTCGGAGGTTTCACCACCGACCAAGGCACAGCCAGCTTGAATACATCCATCAGCAACACCAGAAACGAAATCAGAGGCGACCTTGATGTCCAAGGCACCAGTGGCGAAGTAATCCAAGAATAGAAGTGGTTCAGCACCTTGAACAACTAAATCGTTGACGTTCATGGCAACCAAATCGATACCGACGGTATCATGTATGTTAGTTTCTTGAGCGATCATTAATTTAGTACCAACACCGTCGGTGGCAGCGACCAATAATGTTTCGTCAGTGTTGTAACCGGCAGCCTTTAGATCAAACAGACCACCGAAACCACCGATATCAGAGTCGGTACCAGGTCTACTGGTGGATTTGACTGTAGCTTTGATTTTTTCGACCAATAAGTTACCATTGTCGACAGAGACACCAGCTTCGGCATAAGTAATAGATTTTCCAGCAGCGGCTGCAGAACTTTTGAAAGCACGATGCGCAATGTCTTTTCTGAAGTACCTGTTGTTGAATTGGATGGCCTCAACACCTTGATAAGCTTTATCCACAGCTTCCTTCAAGGTTGGAGCAACGGCAGACGATGCAATAACTCTACCACCATTGGTGTACACCTTACCAGATTCGGATTTTGTACCGGCGTGGAAAACGAAGGCATTTTCTGGAACCTTGGAAGAATCAACTGTGATTTCTTCTCCCTTTTGATATGATTCTGGGTATCCACCAGCGGCTAGCACGACGGTGGTAGCAAAGCAGTTCTCTTTGATCTTGATTTCAACTGAATCCAATCTGTGTTCAGCAGCAGCCAAAAAGACTTCGGCTAAATCGGTATCTTCAGTCAATAACGGTAGCACGGTTTGCGTTTCAGGGTCACCAAATCTTACGTTGTATTCCAAAACCTTTGGACCATCCTTGGTTAAGATTATACCAGTGAATAGAACACCAACGAAAGGCAACTTATCCTTTCTCATACCATCAATACTAGGCTTGATGACGTCTCTATCGATTTGTTCCAACAACTTTGGAGTTGCTACAGGGGCTGGAGCGTAAGCACCCATACCACCAGTATTCAAACCGGTGTCATTTTCACCAATTCTCTTATGATCTTGAGCTGGTGGTAAGTTGAAGTAGGAATAACCGTCGGAAATTGTTAAGATGGAAATTTCGTCACCTTCTAAAAACTCTTCGATAACAACACTGTTACCAGCATCACCGAATTGCTTTTCAAGCATGATGACTTTCAAGGCTTCTTGAGCTTCTTCTTGAGTGGTAGGAATCAAAACACCTTTACCGGCAGCAATACCGTCTGCCTTCAAGACAACTTGATAGTCGACTTTTTCCAAGTATGCCTTAGCCTTCTCGTAGTCATCGAAGTTGGCATAACGGGCAGTTGGAATGCCGTGCTTTTGCATGAAGTCTTTGGAAAAAGTCTTGGAACCTTCAAAGATAGCAGCCTTGGCACTTGGCCCGAATACAGGGATACCGACATTTTGGAAAACCTGGCTAATACCATCCACCAATGGCTGCTCTGGGCCTGGAACAACCAAACCGATCTTTTTTTCCAATGCGAAGTCCTTCAAAGCAGAGAAATTCTCTGGAGATGGACTCAATTCAGGAACGTTCACAACACTGTTTCCGACAGTTGCGGTACCGCCGTTGCCTGGAGCAACGTAAATGGTCTTAACGGAAGAAGACTGCGCCAGTTTCCACACCAAAGCGTGCTCTCTACCACCATTACCTAGAACTAGAACGTTCAATGACATCTTTTTCTTCTTAAAACTGGGATGAGCTCTTTACAGCACACGATAAAAGTCGAATGAACAACAAGTGTTTCAACTTGCAGATTCGGATTCACACAGAGTACAGAGTAAGTCCTATACAACTAAATACTACAACATTAACATTCGAGCCTCTCTTCTTTTGATCTCATTTCCCACTTCTCCTGGAGATGGGCTTTTTTTCCAAATCGTACAGGGAACCATTTTATATATTTTTTCATGTTACTTAATTATTTCTTTTATGGCTTTTCCAATATCGAATTTTAATAGCATGAAATTAGCATGAAATTAGTCCATTTGAAAATAGTGCTTATAATCAAATTCCAAGTAGAAATTGGTGCATGACTCGAAGTGAAAAGAACTACATGAGACGAGCGAGTTTGGGAGATTGAACGCGTGATGGTTTGGGAGATGAATGGGTGGTGAATGTATCGGTTAGCAGTTTCATTTGTTCTGACATTCGGCCGTATTTCCTGGTCCAGCACAGTACAAGGCGTACAATGTAAAATGTACGTTAGTTATATTCTTTACTACTGTTGATCATTTGAGGTCAGTCAGGTGCCATGATTCAAGACAAAGAAAAAAAAGATATATGTCACCCGAACATACGAATAACCAAGTCAAAAAAAAACGGCTTCACGTGACTGGACTGGACGGGACGGAAAATGGATTTTTTCCGAAGTTTGAAATATTTTTCAGCTCAAAGCCGCCAGAAACAGATGCGAAACAATCGCGAACTCAGGTCCGTATGTGGAGTAAAGTTCTGCTTAACTAGTGATTTTTTATCGAAATGAAAAGTGATCTGGATAAAAGCTGAGCTCATCGCATCGCATCTCATCAGACCTGTGTTGAAAAGAACTTCAACTTTATCGGCAACTAGGAACTAGGTACGAAAGAAATGCTCGGCAGGCAGTTGAAGCGAGCTTTTCCCCGGTGTAATGGTTCTGTAAGACTTGTGGAGGTGACTCTTTCGAAGAGATCCATATCCATGAACCATGAGCTCGAGCAAGCTTTGCGAACTGCTGTGAGCGTCGATGTGGTTGTCGTTGGGGCTGGCCATGCCGGCTGCGAAGCAGCAGCGGGTTCTGCTAGGTCGGGGGCCAATACCATGGTTATCACGCCGTATCTGGATAAAATTGGGACGTGTTCATGCAACCCATCTATGGGTGGTGTTGGTAAAGGAACTCTTCTACGAGAAGTGGACGCCTTGGACGGGGTGGCTGCTAAGGTAACGGATAAGGCTGGTATACAGTTCAAGATGTTAAATCGGAGTAGGGGAGCTGCTGTTTGGGGACCGCGCGCCCAGATCGATCGAGAGTTGTATTTGAATGAGATGCAGAAGATCCTGCAAAACTACCCAAACTTGACTTTGTTTTCGGGCAAGGTTAAGGACATTATCATAGATCGTGTACCGGATGGTTCAGTAACAAAAGATGTGCAAGATAGAAATTTTGGGGAAGTTCGTGGTGTAATACTAGAAAATAATGAAGTTATTAAATGTTCTAAAGTCGTCATTTCAACTGGTACATTCTTGAGTGCAGAGATACACATTGGATTAAAGGTATCCCCGGCCGGAAGAATCGGCGAAGCTCCAACGTACGGCATCAGCAACACTCTGAGGGATGCTGGCTTCAAACTTGGAAGGCTGAAGACAGGCACCCCAGCAAGACTCGATGGAAGAAGTATAGATTTTACAAACCTGGAAAAACAATACGGTGACGATCCACCGTACCCTATGTCGTTCATGAACGAGAATGTTGCCATAAAGGATCAGATATTGTGTTATGGCACCAGAACTACTCCCGAGTTACATGACTACTTGAGACAAAACTTGCATCAATCGATACATATTAGAGAAACCGTCAAGGGTCCTAGGTATTGCCCCTCTTTAGAATCTAAGATTATAAGGTTCAGTGATAAAAACTCGCACAGAATATGGTTAGAACCAGAAGGGTTGAATACCGATGTCGTATATCCCAATGGTATATCAAACTCAATGCCCGAGGATGTTCAAGAGAAAATGATGAGGATGATACCAGGGTTAGAAAGAGTTAAGATCTTGCAACCCGCATACGGAGTGGAGTATGATTATGTCGATCCTCGAGAATTGAAAAGAACATTGGAAACGAAGCTAATCGACGGATTATTTTTGGCAGGTCAAATAAACGGTACTACAGGATATGAAGAAGCATGCGCTCAAGGATTAGTAGCAGGCATCAATGCAGGTCTTTCAGCGAAAGGGCGTGATCCATTGATACTGACAAGATCAGACTCGTATACTGGTGTTCTTATTGATGATCTGATCACGAAGGGTGTCGAAGAACCTTATCGAATGTTCACTTCCAGATCCGAATTCCGTGTAACTGTTAGAGCAGACAATGCCGACTTCAGACTCACGGAGAAAGGCAGAATGCTTGGAGTCATTGGGGAAGAACGCTGGCAGAAATTCCAATCGGACAAGTTCGTATATAGAGAAGTCGAGAACACTTTGAAATCGTATATGTTATCAAATCATAAATGGGATCAATCACTCGATGTTACTGTGGGTTCCACTCATAAGAGTCAAAGCGCATGGGATATGTTCAAATTCAACGGTGTCACTTTGGAGTCGTTAGTAACAGCAATACCAGAGTTAGCCATAAAGAGTGCAGGTATACCCGTTCATGTCTTACTCAAAATTAATGTCGAGGCAAAGTACTCACCTTATCTTAAAAGACAAAATCAGTTTGTTAAGGCATTTCAGGCGGATGAAAATATGATGCTCCCTTTACATTACGACTACTCCGGAGTGCCATCATTGAGTACAGAGTGTAAAACCATACTCAATACAGTTCAACCCGCGACAATAGGACAGGCGAGAAGAATACAGGGAATGACGCCAGCATCGATCTTTGAACTATATAAGCTTGTTCGGTCCCGCCAGTCCGTTATTAGAGACAGTCGGGTGCATTAACGCGCTGAACCAAATAGCAATGTATATACTTAAGCGTTACAATTTTCTCAAAATGATTGATTGGTTGCTATGAAAACAGCGAAATCTCCAGGTCCGTTAAGTCTTCAAGATTTAAATATGGCTTGCATACCTCAAAAAGTTCTTGATTAGTGGTCATTCCGTTGACCATACCGAACTGTGAGAAGACTTTGAGGATAGTTTGTTTATCCAAATTCTTTGTTTCCCTGTTGTTGAGCATGAAGTCAATTTTTTTTGCAAGTGATTCGATGAATTCATCGATTATAATTCTCAACTCTTCAGTTGATTTGGAAGGTAGTGTGAATTTCTTGGACGACGATGGCCAGTGCAAAAACGAGGCAGTTAGATGCCGCAGTTGATTTGTGGAGATTCTATAGGCATCCAGATCTCTCGAACCTCGACCTCCCTGTTCAGCATCAATGACCGGCTTATCATCATCATCATCATCACCATTATAGGCACCATCATCTCGTTCTGCGTCAATATCCGCCGAAAAAGAAGAGTCCTGAACGAAAAGAGGCATATTATCATTTTCTTCGTCAAAGTGAGTCCCCTCAGGTTCGGGAAGTGTGAAGTTTTCGTTCTCTGCCACAATAACAACATCTTCAGTAACACGTAACTTTCGTTGCTTATTCTTAGTCGGACCAGGTAGTTCCTCAAAAACGTTTCGTGAAAGATTGTAAGTATTCAGTTCTGTTTGATTTTCTTCAAGCGATTCCGAAAATGTTTTCCCTTGTGCACCATCTGATGTGTTGTTAATCAATACAGAGCTGAGCTCGGAAAGAAACCGTTTTAACCCACCTGTGCCTTCAGTTTCTGCCATTGTATTATTTAGTTGACAGTCCAGTAATAGGAGCTTTTAGGCAGTTCAGCGTCTTCAATAAAAAAGATTTCTCTGGTTATTTTGATAAAGTCTCGGAACTAATTATGGCCATGCTGTGCTCTAGGCTTCGGTTGATGTCGAAAGCCTAAACACTGATGTCTATTATATGTTGTATTCAGGTGTTTACTACCTTAAAAGTATCCGCTATAGTTTGGCTTTCACAGCGATGTAGTCAGTAAACCCGGACACCTCACCTTTACGGAAAATACCAAAACATTGAAAATTTGGCCAATAAGATTTCAGGACGTCAGTATAATTAATGTGTTACAGTGGACCAGTGAATAGGCAGTAGACACCAAGGGAATACGACCGCATTAACCGATTCCAAGATGCCGACAGAACTTATCACTTATGAACCCACTTTCTCTTCGGCTGCTGACCCTGAAAACGATTATCCTCCTTTGGATACTGGGATGAACACTTTCCAAGTTTCTGAACTTGATCATCAAGATGATTCACAAGAGCTGGCCAAAAAAGAGCAGCAGACAGAGAATCTTCAGGTAAGTGGTACAAATAGTGAAGAGGACGACCTACGACATGCTCAGGATGATTCCCGGGATGATATTGGAGGCGGTCAAACGGAAAGAATTTCTAAACACGATGTAAGCAGAGACCAACCTAATGGCCTACAGAATGAAAATGATAATCCAACTAAAGTGTACCTGTATGATGATCCCCATTTAGAGAATGACCCAAAGCACCAACAGGTTGATTCGAATGACAACGTAATCGTGGAAAAGCTTAATGAGGGTAGCAATTTGAAGCAGGACTCCAATATTAAAACCCCCTTAGACACTACACGGTTCTTTGAAACTTCAAGTACGCTAGAACTTCATCGGAGCGCAACGCAGAATAACAATGCTCCTTCTCCTTCAGAACCTGTTGAACAGCCGTTTTACGTTAACGCGAAACAATACTACCGTATTCTCAAAAGAAGGTATGCTCGCGCTAAACTTGAAGAAAATTTAAAGATCTCAAGAGAACGCAGGCCGTACTTACATGAATCCAGACATAAACATGCTATGAGAAGACCAAGAGGACAGGGTGGTCGCTTCTTGACTGCAGCTGAGATGGCTGAGATGAAACGGAAGGAAGAAGTGGGTACAGGTAAAGGTAATATTGTGGAAGAGGACGTACCAAGAATGAATGTTCTTCCGCAGCAACTACCTGGTCCTATTAAAGACAATACCAGGAACGAATCTGAGAAAGAATTGATCTCAGGCAAAGCTTCTAATTGAATTCATTGCATCGAGAGCTCTCTAAATGTTCTGCAGATGTATAGCCGTAGAAATCCTGCATACATTTCGATTTCTGAACTCAAGCAAGAAAGTATTTTGACCAGTTTATCACTTAATTTTTGTAAATAAATCTATTTAAGTAAACTAAACTATGCGGTACATAGCTTGTTTAATGCATTTTTTCCCTCTTCAGATAATTGAGGCTGGATTTGAGACAGGAAGTTCCCTCCAGCCTTTTGGTTGAACTTCAACAAAGTCTCCCCAATATACTTCCGCAACCCATTATGAGCATCGACAGTAGGCAATGGGTCAAATGCTTTCTCTATAACGCTTGATAGTCTGCTATAGTTTGAACCAAATGTTGAAATCTCTTCTGCGGCATCGTAATCAACGAGTTCCGAATTTACGTTGATGATACTTTCAGAAGCGGCTGTTTTTAAGATCGCATCTAAGGTAGGAACAACCAAATTGCTATACTTTGATGAGAAGATGTTTCCAGAGACCACAGTATTTAAGCACCCTGCCAACACAATTTTACGGTCCAAGTGATTCCCTATCTTGGAAATGGTTTCAATGACAAAGTTGTTCCAGATTTGTTCGAAGAGGCCATTTTGAACTTCATCAATAAATTGAACAACGAAGTCCGAACCTAGTTTAAAAGAAACGACACCTAAGAAGACCACAAACTTTTTGAGGTACTTCTCGGTTCTAGAATTCTGTAATCTCTGTAACAACAAAACCGCAATCTGCCTCAAAAATGGCTGTAATCGCTCCGCTGGCATGGACGTGAAAATGCACTCAAGTATTTCGAACCCATATACATCATAACTCTTCGATGAGATTAGTCTTTGGAATACACCCAAAACAGGTACCAAGTCCGGGTAGACCGAATGGTCTAGCTTAATGAAATCTTTCAAAAGTCTTGTAGCCGCTGGAATAATCCCACCAAGCTCCCAAACACTTGGGGCTAGGAGAGCTTCGTTTATCTGTTTAATAGACGGTGGAATAGCAGAGCCCGTTGGAAGAAGTTCTAAAATATAGGCCATGATTTGAAACACATAAGGAATAAATTCTTGAATATCATCCCCAAGAATCGATAAGGAGACAGGTATCACCACGTCAATGAGAGCCGAGAGATCGGTGTGATAATATTTGACTACAACAGCAATGGATTCAAAACAATAATGAGTGAATATTGGGTTTGATGGGTTTCTGGAAATGATTTTCATTATCTCCACTAGCTGATTCAAAACAGTTAGCGAAAATGGCCCCAAAGAGTTTTCAGTGGTTAGAAGAACCCTATGAACTGTTTTCATCAAAAATTCGTTTTCTGCAAGTTTTTCAGGAGATGTTCCTTGTTGTAAAATCAATCCAAACAAGTTGGTTAGCAAAAGCTCTGAACTTCCTGAAATGTCATCTTTCGAAAACACTAGTTGACTTGAAATTGCAGACTGTCTCATAGAAAAGACTCTCTCGATGGTTATCGCGGCATAGGTGTATACCACGTACTCTTTGTCCTGCAAGAATTTTGCCATAACTGGCAAAATTTCAATAAGTTGGTCTTTGCTTAGCTGATTTCTGAACACATAAACATATTTGATAGCGTCCACGCGTAAGATTGGGTGAACTTGTGGATTCAATAAATCAGGGATTACATCTGATTTGAAAAACTCCACGACATCTAACATCACGTTAGTAGACGTCACACCAGCATTTGTAATTTTGCCGTTTATTGCCAATGATGTGAATAAATACAAGCACAAATCTTTATGTTTCCAATTTAGGATGGGATTGTTGTTATACTGTTCGAAGAAAGCTTTGATGTGTATCATTACAACATTTGTAACTAAAGATTCGTTCTTTTCTTTTAATTCTACGAGGAAGTCAGTACACGCTCTTCTGCGTGTATCGGAGTCGGATCCCTCTAAGTCTCTTCTGATATATTCAATAGGATCATCTTCGAAGAGTTCCTCGTCTGATTCTCTTAGAGTCACATTAGGTAAAATAATTTCCTTTACAATAGAATTCATGGCGGATTCTGCGTTGAATAATTCAAAATATTTTGGAACACGAGCAACTGCTGTCATGAAAGTCATACATTTTGATACTAGTATATCAAATTTTGGCTGAGGAGTTAGTGACACTAATAGGTTCCACGTTGTTTGAATGAAATTGTCAACCATAGGATCAAACTCTTCTTGGTATCTGGATATGTAAAGTTGGACAAGCTCGGCAATCGAAGCTTTCACCTTACTCAAAACACTGGCTTCTTCATCTTCAGAAGCATCTTCAAGAAGTGCGCTTTGATAATTCAAATATTTGTGCATAATAGACATTCCGACAGACATGTTATCTTCGAAGAAAGCAGGAATATCTTGACAGTTCAAGTCATAGTAAAGTTTCACTAAAAGTAACAAGACATCAAACAAGATAGTCAATCTTGCTTTATCTGAAGAATATTCATCGATTTGATTATCCACTGTCTGCAGCAGGGTCAAAAATGGAACAGCAAATTTATCCAAAACCATTTGAATTTCCAGAAACAACTCATCAGACCTGAAGAGGGGTCTCCATCTTTTGCAAATTGAGTGTGCAACGTTTAACACCCCTGCATCGGTAACCATGTCATCTGCAGAGAGCTTAGATATTAGATCATCCATCAAAGTAGACCATCTGTGAGGGAAGTCAGATTCCGCAATCACAGATATAGCTTCACCAATTTGTACTTGCAAGTTGCTTGGTAATTGAATCATCAGTGGAATCACTTCTTTCTTAACTAGTTCTACGTCATTAGCAGAGATCATGTAATTACCATTCTCATCGATCCATCTTCTCTTTATGAAATTTTTAAAGAATAAAGCTCCAGCAAGCCTAGTTGACAGCGGCAAATTGGTGGATGCAACCGTGTGTAAGAGAGTGATTGCAAAACCTTCCTGAGGCTCTAATTCCTTCAGGGTCTGCTCTGCTGTCCTAGCAGAGGATGCAACCACTGAAAGTGCCAAAAGATTGGCAACGTTCTCCAAGTCAGCCATACTTGTAGTTTCTTTAGACTATTCACTCAAGACAAAAGCACGAAATTGTAACCGCTATCAGACGGTTCACTTTTTTATAAAGAATAAAGTGTTTGCGGCAGAAGCCCGGATGTACCACGTCGATTTGTTGTGATCAGTTTTAACTTCAAAGATGTTCCAAGTGATTTGGTCTTTCTTTCGTTCTGCATACTAAATATTTACTGGAAAAAATTTTGAAGGTGAAAGAGAGGGTAATGTTATAATAAAAGCACAAGTACGTTATGCTAGAGTACAAACGTACTGCATTGTGGAAGGATGCAGCCGGGGAAAGGTTACCTTATCTGAGACCTTGATAAGTGAAGTGCGAAGGATTTTGAAAGTTGTTTAATGCTAGATTGCTTTGATCGGAGCTATTTTGCGGTGGAGCAGTGCTTTTACCAAATATTTTGATTCCCCTTAAATGAGAGTCTTTACCATTCTCATGATTGCTGAGGATTTGAATTTGAATGAACCTACAGCGCAGTAGATCGTCCTGTGGTCTGTTTCCGGTGAAAGTTATGACTACCCAACCGTTCACATTTTTCACCTCAAATGTTCGGTACAATGAAGCATCAGAAGGGCTGAACCCTGCATAAACTTTGAAAAGCTCAGGGGTATACGATTCATCTGTTACAAGACAAAAGTACATGGCCAATTGCACTATATCGACTCTCTTACTAAAATTGACGTCTATCCTATGCGGCTGTAACCCATCGCTTTGCCAAAATGTCGTTGGGTCATCATCAATGGCATTTTCAATTGGATTTCCAACCTTAAATGAAGATGCCTTCCAAAATGCGAGCTTTGTGAGGTTAACTAGGCTTTGCTCTTCTATAAATTCTAGCTCCTTGGTGTAGCGCTTCAAGTATGTTTCTAGGGATTCCTCTTGGTCTTCTTCTTCATCCGGGTTGTACAAGTTTGAGACGTACTGAATATTTTCGTCAATTTCATCATCAGCATCAGCATCTAGCACAACATGCTGTGAGATTGGGACTAATTCATAAGGTTTATCCCATTTCGGGAGAATACTTTGAAGCCTTCTGAATAGCTCTTTGTCGGTAGACATGCGATCTAGACACAATTGGCTCGTCCTAATCTTGAAACCAACCCTCGTCGATCCATATGAAATCGAAGATGACCACAAATTAAATGCTACTCAAATTCAGTTCTTGTAGATGTCCAAAAAAAGGTAAACAAAAGTAAAAAAATGGAGCGAAGTTCACGTGTAGTCTTAATATTTTCATCAGTGATATGAAAATTAAAAGATTTCTGGGCATCATCATCTATACCAAATGGATTTCCAAGTATTGGCTACTTGTAACCCTAACCTAAAGGGAACCAAACTGTTGAGATGGCAAAGCGAACCAGAACGGATTCCAAAGGTGGTATCATAAAAAGATATAAAGTCGTTAGAAGCACGCTTGATCCCAACACCTCAGGAATTTACATATCATGCACTAGAACTAAAGAGAAGGCTGCTGCTTCCGAAATTCTTTCAATCTTGGAAGAGAAAGTTGAGGAATACTACGCAGATGAGCTCAATGTCATGAATGCATCGTCTTTGGAAGAACCGGATTCTGCCGACAGTACAACTGGAGAAAATTCTAGTCAAGGGCCCAAGAAAGAGCTTTCAATCGAAGAAGAAGTTCAACAAGAGCTAGAAGAACTTAAAAGCCATAAAAGCACCTTGGTTGACACCAAGAGAAACAAACCAATACTAGAGCAAATCGACCTTCAAGCGGAATGTTTGGTTTTCATAAAGACAAGGAAGCCGATTGTCCCCGAAAAATTTGTACATCGTATCATCAAAGATCTTGCAGATCCAAATGATTTGAAGAAAAGAACAAGGTTTGTTCAAAAGCTTACACCCGTGACAGACTCTTCTCACGCAAGCATGGAAGAGCTAGCCAAACTTTGTGAAAGAGTATTACCGCAACACTTCCACGAAGAGGGGTCGGAACCAGTGAAGTTTGCCGTGGAAATCAATAAGAGAAATTTCAATACAATGGATAAAATGGAAATGATTAAATATATTGCTGGTTTTGTGGGTAAGCAAGGATCATTAAATCACACTGTTGACCTAAAGAATTATGATAAACTTGTATTGTTACAATGCTTCAAAAACAATATCGGTATGTGTGTTGTGAATAAAGATTACAGGACTGACTACAAAAAGTATAACGTTCAAGAAATATTCGAACAAAAGCACAAAAATAAAGATACTGATATTACAAACCCTGTCATAACCCCTGCCGAAAGCAGTTTGTAATTGATTAAAATTAATAGTTCTTATATTTCGTTACCTCAGCTATATAATTGATGAGCGATACAAGTACTCGGTTGGAAGTTGCCAAGCAAGCCAATCACTAGATGTGGTGGGAAACAAACCCATCGAGTTTAACTTATGCAGACCTATTGCCATCAAAATCAATTGATATATAATGTACATTACCATTGCAGCAAATACAGGAGGTGGAGTTTCGTATTCTTTGCTGATCAAGTGCTGAAATTTTGATTTAACTTCCAGTATACTTTTGAAGGGGTTCGAGACCAACATTGCGGCAGTCATTATTGAAATGATTTGTAAACTATTGCCTGACATATAAGACATTATCATATTCATAGGAACAGATTTAAGTGGCTCAGATGATATCTGCCATGCTCTCTGTATAGTGAGTTTAGTTATGCGGTTCTTGGCGTCATGATCTATAACTTTTGGTGCTTTGTTTCCTTCAATATTTTCCTCTTTTATTCCAAAAGGTTCAACCAACTGAACAGAATTAGAAACCTGCAGTTTTGAGACTTTCGGGGACTTCAAGTCCTTAGCCCACTTAGGAATGATTTCAGACATAGGATTTGCTACCGTTGATTGCTTAGTCTGCGCTGTGTACTCACTCAGCATAATGCCATATTCTACCACTATTTCATACATAATCTAACCTTTGATTCGTATTTTCACACTGTATTTAAATAAATGACATCGAAAAATCGAAGTGATGGCATCAAGACAGATAACACAACAGCGAGCAGTATAAAGTTAGCAGTTGCTGATTCCAAAGCTCATTGAATAAGTGACTAAGATTGATTTATATTAGTCACTACTCAAATGCTATGAGCTTATAGACATATGTCCAATTCTAATTGAAAAGCGTCGATCTGCTAACTGATGCCATCGAAACACATAATACTAAATACAGATACTCCGGGTCAGAATCACACATAGGTATCATACTAAAATCAATGCCAACAACACCCCAAATAGTTGCAAAAAAAAGGTTGTTGTTACGATAATGGCTGTTTTTTTCCACCAACGAAAGCTCTGAATTTCACTTTCCTTTAGTATATTATTATCATGACTGCCTTCAAGGGATTGTATATCATCTGAGATATTTACTGTACTCAAGATTATCAGCTCCTTGGTGAATATTTGATTTTCCATTTCTTGAAAATATTACAGTGATTCATAGGTCAGATTGGGCGTGAATTGATCTCATGGTTTTAGAATCTGCCGTTAGTAATTGAATAACTACAATACTTGTTGTAAACATGCATCAGTAACTACTACTTTTATAGACACAGTAAGCTAGGAATAGCAATTGAATAAATTTCAAAGCGCAGCCATGGTATTGTTGCTAAGTTTCGAACGCTTGAATGTTCGTTTCTTTCATGTATTTGTTTTCATTATAATCAGTCAAATATTTAAGAAACGGGACGTGCCTTAAAGAATAGTACCGTTGCTCCTATGATCGTAAGTCAGACTTTCAATTTGGAAATTCTCTGAAAGAATTTAACATATAATTAAAACCGCACCGTGCACGAATATCTTGTCGATAATTGTCAAATTATATTCTTATCCAATGTACTTTATTGCGGTTTTCTTGTATGACAATAGTTAAACGATTTTATTGAATTGAACTACTATGGTCTAAATTGTCACCATTCAACATTTCATCAACAAGACTTGCCGCATACAGTAAAATACCAAAGAACTAGAGAAATTGTTTTTCTACAAACTCAAGTTTCACTCCAAATCAAGGCGGTTAACAATGGACAACTACAAGGTGCTTCTTTTGTTTCCGGAATCATTGAAGATACACAATCGAGTCGCATTTCTATCAACTGTATTTCAAGAACAGTATGACGAAAAAGAGTCAATTGTAAGAGATGTACGATGGAGGACCAAGTACTACGATATAAAATTCGACATTTATGTTGATACATATGATGCCTTTGAGGAGTGGGCAGTAAACTTTGCTGCCGATGAGTGCAAAGAACTTAGAGATGTACTATCCGGCATGATTTTTGTATTTGAAGATAAAAATCATGAACCAGTCATTGACTGCATAAAAGGCATCATTGATGAGACATTTGAGGACTTCACGAACAAGTTTTTCATAGGATGCTTGTTCAACGAAAGCACCATAATCGAAGATGACTTATACGAACTTAATAACGACCTTATTATTCAAAATTTGGAAATAGTTAACTGGTTTGACAAAGCTGGTCCATCAATGGATAGGGTGGGGTCCGAACGCATCAAAGAAATTATAGACGTGCACCCATGGCCATGTAATGCACAAACCATCAAATCAAGCCAAGAGCATGTGGATAGTAAATCAAACGATTTGGGGTCATTTATCGCCAAATTAGAAAAGGCGAAACAGAAATACCAAACGATTAATAACAATACTGAAGCGGAGGAATTCTTAGAGAGTATGATAGAAGAGCTTTCAGATATGATAGTATGAGGAATATAGCTAACTTGATTTATGATACATAGGAATGATGCAATTACGTAAAATTCTCATTATTTGTATATAAAGCTTTTGTACAAATGCAAACACAATGGTATAAAGATGACCAATACAGCCTTGTTCAGCAGAACAGTCTTTGGTCCATTGTGGAAGTTGTCAATTTCGGTGTTGAGAAGTAATAAATAGAACTCACTCATGTACAAACAAGGAAGCATGACGAAGGTGTTTATTTTTGAAGCCCATGACCTTGAAATATCTTGACTACCAGTTGACTTAAAAATCCTACACCAATGGTGGTACATCTGTGTGAGGGAAAGAGCAACTATAAAGAGAGAATAGCTCGTGTTTTTTAAAACCAGCGAATGTTCATAGTCGTCATAAAAGTGTAATATAGCCACTAAGTAAAGAAGGTTGACATTCTTGAGGTTGTGTCTGTTGAATATGGACAGACCCAATCCTCGTGTCTTGAGCCACAGGAGCATATTCCCGATAGCTGAATATACCATCAGCGAGCATAGAAATGTGTGTATTCCACCAGGTAAAAACTTCCTGGAGGTAAGGGGTATAAGAATCATCCATCGGACCAACAAAGCGCAGTATAAGAATGCGCACGAGATGTGAAAAAGCTGGTATATTTTTATCAGAAGCCTCGCAGGCTGTTTGGCGCTCGTCATTGCTCACTAGGAAGGTTAGTATCTTAGCGTCACTTTATGGACATAAGCTGAGGTAAGTGAGAAGCAAGACGCCAAACATATATTTCATTCAAAACCTTGTTTAATATGTCAATGACATTGTCATAACGAAATTAGCATACTATATTTCGGTTTCTATGAATTTTACACGTCGATGAAAATGAAATTTCAAGCCAAAGTGTTTGGAAAGAACAACATAGCTATGAGCAACGGAACAAATTATGACCTAAGATACCTTGAAGAAGTGACTGAAGAACCTAGAACAAGGTCACATAACACAATCAGTTCTACAATGCCATCATTATCGAAGCCTGTTTGCTATGTCTTAATTTTTTCACTGCTTTCTGCAGTAGCTTATTGCTTCACCAGAGATGAGATAGAAATATTTCAATTACAACAGGAATTGCATAAAAAATATGGATCAGATATGAACTTTTACAAGTTTCTCAAACTTCCTAACTTAAAGCGAAGTACATCTACTGAGATCGCCAAGAATTTCAAGAAACTAGCCAGGAAATATCATCCCGATAAAAACCCTAAACACAGGAATCTGTATGAACGAATTAACTTAATCACTAAGCTATTATCTGATGAAGGTCATCGTAAAACATACGACTACTATTTAAAGAATGGATTCCCGAAATATGACTATAAGAAAGGTGGTTTCTTTTTCAAAAGAGTAACTCCTTCTGTGTGGTTTACTTTATTCTTCCTCTACATTCTTGCAGGTCTGATTCATTTTGTTTTACTAAGACTTCATAATAACGCCAATAAAAGAAGAATTCAAAGTTTTGTGACTAAGGTCAAAGAGCAAGACAATACTAACGGATTGGGTGAATCAAAGTTGGTCTTTAAAGAATCAGAAGAGTCCGAAGGAAAACAGCTGCTTGTAAAGTTTGGCGAAGTCTTTGTTGTCCAAGAGGATGAGTCTTTGGCTAAAATATCCACAGAAGATATTAGCGATCCTCGTATCACAGACACTTTACTGGTAAAACTACCCAAATGGTTCTGGAACAAAACTTTGGGAAAACTTGTCTCAACCTCAGCTACAGACAAACAGTCCAAGAACATCTCAGCTGACAAAAAAAAGTCTAACGCCAAAAATAAAAAGGCGACCAAGGCTAGCACTAAAGCTCAGTGAATGAATTAGCCAAACCGCATTCACACTTGTTCAAAATACAAAATCTTGTTTATCTATACGTCATTAAATGGGGGCACATAAATAGAAAATAAACTAGGTGTTTTAGCTACTCCGGTCCTACAGGTAAGATAATTACCCCATTCTTCTCATTCTTATCATCGACTTCTTGACGGCTTTTTTCTATGAGTTTCTCTTTGAGTTTAGCATGAAGATCCATTTGGGTGGAGAATGTCGTTGGATCTTGATCGCTGCCCATGACGATATCACTACCGTTTATATTTCCTTCTTCGATGTAGTCCCCTCCTCCTAGAATCTTGGAGTACATGACCCTAGTGTCGTTGAGAATATCATTTGAGTAAAATTCCCAATCTTCATCCAGTAGAACCTCGTGTATGTCAGGTGAGATCAAATCCACTTTATAAACTTTAGAGAATTTAACAATTTCTTCGGCGATAAGGACCAAATGACCCATAAAGCCCAAGGTTGTATTATGCTTCTCATAGAATTTGTGGGAGTTTTTATATCCTAGCAATACCAAATCTCGCGTTATTTCAAAATCAATTATATCACCATCCAAACTTTGGTCCGTTGCAAACCGATTGGCATTTTTGTTGCTGAAGAGAGCATACACTAAGAAGGAATTGTAAGAGAAATCCATTCTTCCATTGAAAATTTGCTGTATGATATCGAATATAACATTGTGCCAAAAATTATTCCATGGGTATTTTATGAATAATTGAATAATGATCGGAAGCAATTGACAGTTGTATAGCTTAATCTTGAATAAATCTCCTATCGTTGGGGTTGACCGCAGTTTTTCGTTTTGACTATCGTTGACATAAGGAACTTCAAAAGATTCATCGACATCATCATCCAGATTGAGTTCAGTTGGTGAGTCAGAATTTTGGCTGTCAGGGTTTAGTTTTGATTTGATGTTGAGGTCTGTCAATGCATCTTCCAATTGTTGGACCAGTTCCGTTCTAACCTGATCACGTTCTTTAACTATTCTTTCAGCTTTCTTTGAATTCATTAAACCCATGTTAGAACAATGTAACAATTCTGCGATGAGTTCAACCACCTTAAACCTTTCAAATCCCAGGGGCTTGTAGCTTTCTCCCATTTGATTTTGTATTACAGGGATTTTGTCATCATTTGCTACATCGAATAAAATCTGTTTCAAGTTTACAAGGTTTTCAGAAAATTTCTTCAACATGGTTCCCAGATAGACTGGATCCCTCATTGAAGGAGGGTGTGATTTGATACTAGTGGTCAAAAGGTTGACTTGATCATAATCCGAATTGTTCTTTCTTATTAGCTCAATTGTAACTGAAACCGCTGTCATCAGCGCTGGTCCTCTCTCGTTTACAATGCAATTGATTAGGTACTCTATGCACTTTTCAGACGCTATCTCTCTTGTAAGAGCATTTGGCCCAATTGACATTTCATCCAGTGGTGCATTTGCGGAGACTGCGATAATTGATTTGATGAAATCTCCAGCGCATGCTTGAATGTCTGCAGAGTATTTCTCATTGACGAGGAAGGCAAATAGGTTGTCAATGAGCTTTTGTTCAGAAACTAGCTCAATGATACCAGTAGGAGCCTCCTGTTTGTCTGTAGCAATGATTTTGAGAAAAAAATCCATCTGTAGCGATATATCGATATGTTCCAACATATCTGTAACCAAATTTTCCCGCGTTCTAATGAAATTCAAATATTGGTCTTGTCTTGTAAGAAGTAAGTTCTGGTTGATCTTTAAGAAAATCGGGATGAGAGGTGATTTCTCTTGGGTGAACTTTGGATGGTACAAGATGGACCATATTTTATTCAAATACTCAACATTCTTAACAAGGGATTCACTTATTAGCCAGATGTCCAGCGCAAATATTTCGGAAATGACAGTCGCTTTGTTTAGGAATGTTGATTTTTTCTTTAGTTTATTATCTAACATAGGCAATATTGAGTCATCATGAGTAAGTGAAGAGAAGCCATGTGCATCTTTGAAACTATCTTTTGCATTGCCGAATATATCGGTATCGTTGTCTTCATCATCATCTTCGTTGTCTATAGTATTGGAAATTCCTCCCGTACCTCTAGTAGCGGTGGTGAGATTCTTTTTTAATTGGAATACAGAGTCGTTATTATTTTTGTCATTACCGTAGCTGTCTGCTTCTTTGTCGTCATGTTCTTCGTTGATGCTATCATCATCATCAAGATCGTTACCATTATCATCTCTGTCAACGATGTCCAAGTTGTCAAAGTCGTTATCTTCATCTATTCTATCAATGCAATCCAATAGTTGGTCAATCAAATATGCAATATTTTCAACTTTGTCGCCCGTTTCCGTGTAAAAATAGCCAAAACAGACGAAATCTAAAAGGGTATTGTTTTGTCTTGTGAGTTCATTCAAGAGCTCTGTTTCTTCTAAGATATCGTCCATAAATTTGTGACTCAAGGATTGCAATGAGATGGGTCCGTCTTCATCGCTCAGGTTCGAAGCTGAGCTCGAAGAAGCCGTTGTAGTACATAGGGACTCGGGATGAAAGGATGCAGCGGAGTTAAGTGATGTGGGTTCGATCCCACCAGAGCTGCCGTTGAACCGTCTAGGTGTAGGTATCAGAGAGGGTTGAAGGTTATGAGCTGCGTCATCACCAACGTTTCTAGAGCTACCAGTCGAAGACGATCTAAAGAAATCAGGAGATTTAGAATCCAAGACAGACTCCAATGAGGCATTACTATCGGCGTTCCCAATGATTACATCGTTGTCCCTCTCAGTATCTTCAGAATCCACTCCAAACCCTTGCCGCTTCTTTTTCCTCGCATGCTCCTTCTTCTCCCGAGTGTCATTAATTCTTTTAGTATCATTATTATAGGTTGTCGTTGTCTTGGTCTCATTAAGATCAGTATCGTCCGTGACTGCTACAGGGGCTCCAGTATCCGTGGCAGCTCCCACAGTCCCAGCAACACTGCTGTTATTGCTCTTGGATTCAGCCTTTCTCTTGGATTGGTTCTCCAATCCATGCATAACATGGAAATACTCCTCTAGGATTCCATTGATGTTGGAACTATTGAAGTTCTGTCCAAACGGCCAGAACGACATTACAGCTAGTATTTCTCGTTAGCGTGGAAAAACACTAGATGCGAACGCAAGCGGAGGTGGACAAGCTTCAGAAAAAAGGCCTTGGATTCCGGAACGGTCTCTGTTTCACTAATCACGCCTTGATCTCCACTCCTGCTTCCTGACTTATTGTAAGCCAAATGAGAATATTTCTTAATATTCAATTCGTTCGTTATTGTTTAGTTAAGATTTCTAAAAAATCCAAAAATCCAATGCAAGCCGGTAATTAAAAAAAGAATGCAGGATCAGGTGTGACTTCACGCTTACAATAAGCCGTCTGAGATTTCGAAAACGGCTGTCTTTTCCACGCGCTGCAACGCACAATCTCTTGGTCCACTGTAAGACTGACTTCTGCGTCAGCTCAGATGTCTGGACACTTTATGACGTTTTATGTATATCCACACTTATTTATCCGGCTATATTCCATATTTTTATTATACATACATATACGGTGATATGCAGATTATTCCACATAAGTGCTTGCAAAGATGAAAGGGAAAAGGAGAAGGAGTACGGAAAGGGACGGCACGGCGTGCAAATTGGACCTACGGTAAGTGGCAACATGACCTCAAAGCCACTCTGCATCCTAGGCTTCACCACTCATCTTGCACGGGGGACGCACGGTATCGTGCCTCTGCCGTTTAATGTTTGCCAGGCATAATGCGCTGCGTTCATCATAGGCTCGTGAGCAGTGATCTGAGAAGGGCTGTTCTGTTTCTACTCTACCCTTTTTCACCCTTTCTCGCTTTCAGTCCCACTCCATGAGGCAAAGATTTTCCGTAGATGACAGAATGCAAGCCACGTGATCAGCTTTTCTCTCCCTTTTCTCTGTAGTTTTCCAGTACGAGCAGCACTCACGTGCCCAACACGTGAGTAGCACGTGATATATACATTGTAAACCCAAACCCTGTCCACAGTTAGTCCTTTTTTTTTTTGGATTTCAACTCTTCTTTGGGTTTTTTGTATCGACCAATTCCTTTTTTTTTTTTGTTTTTGTTTACATAATCTCCGAAATGACAACAGTTGGATATTCCCAAGACGTACTTTTTGTATATTGTTTGTTGATTGAAAAATGATGTGCAAAGTAATCTTTCTAATCACATTTGTTGATCTTGATCTGATTGAGTTAGAGGTTACGGTGGTTGCTCGTGCCGCTTAATTCAAACTAGGACAGCACGTAAACTGGGTGGAGATTCTACGAATGAGACTCATTTCGCGGCTGCTCAAGGCGTTTCTCGTCTTACTAATAGCATTTGCGTCCATCAGGTTTTCATGCGACCATTACACATCAGGAGAACTACAAGTATGCAAGTACACTGCTCCGCAGTACTTGCGTGTCGCCGTTGCGGATAGGTTTCCACAGGTGGTTAAGTATTCGGACTGTCTCGTGCAGAAGTATGAGACGGTGGTGGCTACTAGTGTGGAATCCGCAGTGGTTCATGCTAGAGATGCAGTTGAAACGAAGGTTTTGCCCGGTGTGATCACAGGTTCCCACATGTGTGCTGAATTCCTTCAGCAACGAGTGTATCCACAAATTGTGAGGTATTACGCTATCGTGGAAAGCTCCTTTGCGTATTGGTACCGTCTGATGTACCACCAATTCACAGTTTCGGTTAAACCCGTTGTGACCGAGTTGTACTACAAGACGATGATCAAATACCCGATTATCGAACACGCTTTGTACTCTATGCACGCACAGTGGAAACTCGTGCAAATTCATGTTACCAAATACTACAACATCGCAGTTTACAACTTGCGTTCGTTCCACAACGAGTACGGCTATGGAAGACTTTCAAGAAACGTCAACTTCATCAAGGTGAAAACTTTAGTGATCAACAGATTGAGCGAATGGTTTAGCTGGGCAAAATGTAGTTCCTGTGCTGCCTGGGAAAAATTTGTGAGTCCAAGGATCAGCATCTTGCGTGAGAAGATCTTTCATCATGGGAAAACGACAGGTGTTGAATCTGAGAACGATGAAGCAGACGATGAGTCTATATTATATGTCGATACTGACGAGGAATACGTGGAAAAGTATACAGAAACTTCGACCATCGTTCTAACCATGACGCAAACTGATGGCGACCAGCTCGACGTGAAAGCTACAGATGCTGCAGCGGGGCTCATCAAAGATTACTCTGAGGTTTCCGTCGAAGAAATGGTCAGAGAGGAGTTTTTATCCTGGAAACAAACCATTGAAAGCAAACTGGCTAACACAATAAGAGACTTCGAAAACGATATCAACGAGTTCGCAGAACGTAAGCTGGCCGATATCCAACCTACATTGGCTGATCTTTTGAAGGTCGCCAGTAACACATCCCACATGAACTTCCAGATCATCACTAAGGCCATAATGGACGTGAACTGTACCGAGGGTGTTGACCCAGTTACCAACGAAACGATATGGTTCGACCATCGCAACACCCAACTACCCAGGTACATGACCAGAGAGTTGATGCGTGAATTTTTCTCCCTGGCCCATTCCCAGTTCGATTCGGTTTCCCAGGAAATACGGTCACATCTTCGTGCTTTGGCAGACGAAGTGAACGATCATGTGGAAATCCTGCGTCAAGAAAACGTCGAGCTTTTCGAAGAATGGGGCGACATAATGATTACAGAGTGGTCCAAGAGTTTGGCCTATGCGGACGTGGTAGTCAACGACGGGAACAAAGAAAGCCTGGAAAAGCAGCAACGTCAGAACTGGAAAGACTTCATGAAGTTGAAGAAACAAGTGATAAAGAAAAGAGATACGCTTATGGAACACCCAGTGAAACTAGCCTCGTTACAGGAGTTCGTCAACACTGCTCAACACTCGCTAAAGGTCCTATCCCACGAAAACGGCGAGTATTTGTACATCCTAAGAAGTAAGGCTAATCTAGAGTTCCAAGCCCGCGAAGCTTTGGAAAGACAAGAGAAAGACAAGATCAAGAAACAAGCCAAGGAAGAAAATGCGGACCCCGCTTCTTCTTCTTCCTCCTCGTCTGTTGAAACAATTTCAACGGCATCTTCCACGCCGTCCTCTGCAGCGTCTGCATGTTTGGCAAGAAACAACTCCACTGCTTCCATGGTAGCCGTCGAAAAGACTATCGCGCTCTCAGACATACAAGCGTATTCCAAAACCACATCTATCACAGATTCCCTGTAAAGGCCCTGTGAAGGGTTACCCTTCACAGCCGCATAGACATATAAAAAAGTGTGTAGTTAAGTTTAGTTTAGTCTTTAGTATAGTATAATAGTATAAAACGTGTAATACATTGCAGGAATGCAGGAATACCGTAGGATAAGGAAACCCGAGAGTCACGGGAACGGCTGAGGTTACCCTTCCTCTGTGCATGTGCAAAATTTTGCCATGGGTTCTAAACGAGCACATGTCCAAAAAAGGAATTTTCGTCAAGCTGAAATCAAGTTTTCCAGAACGGGTCTCAGAGCTCAGTGCTCAACTGTTGAATTGAAGGCATCTCTTGTGAAAAAAAAAAGTAAAAAAAGCGTTTCGAATAGAACGAAATGGATTTGGTTGAACATTGGAATATATATATATATATATATATATGTGTATATCTATATGAAAGAACAGATGCTCTAGTGTACAAGTTTCTGCAGAGTTTCGTGTATTAATTATTATTTATATATATTTTAGACCGAAACCCCGTACACACTACAAGACAAAATATATATACAAGATGTCTGCTCCAGCTCATAATTACAAGGTTGCTGATATTTCCCTAGCTGCCTTTGGTAGAAAGGAAATCGAATTGGCTGAACATGAAATGCCAGGTTTGATTGCCATCAGAGAAGCTTACGGTGCCGAACAACCATTGAAGGGTGCCAGAGTTGCCGGTTGTTTGCACATGACCATCCAAACCGCTGTTTTGATCGAAACTTTGGTTGCTTTGGGTGCTGAAGTTACCTGGTCTTCTTGTAACATTTACTCTACTCAAGACCATGCTGCTGCTGCCATTGCTGCATCTGGTGTTCCAGTTTTCGCTTGGAAGGGTGAAACCGAAGAAGAGTACTTGTGGTGTATCGAACAACAATTGTTCGCCTTCAAGGACGACAAGAAGTTGAACTTGATCTTGGACGATGGTGGTGACTTGACCAGTTTGGTCCACGACAAGTACCCAGAAATGTTGAAGGATTGTTTCGGTCTATCTGAAGAAACCACCACTGGTGTCCACCACTTGTACAGAATGGTTAAGGAAAATAAGTTGAAGGTTCCAGCCATCAACGTCAACGATTCCGTCACCAAGTCCAAGTTCGACAACTTGTACGGTTGTAGAGAATCTTTGATCGATGGTATCAAGAGAGCCACCGATGTTATGGTCGCCGGTAAGGTCGCCGTTGTTGCCGGTTACGGTGATGTCGGTAAGGGTTGTGCTGCTGCTCTAAGAGGTTTCGGTGCCCGTGTTATCGTCACCGAAATTGACCCAATTAACGCTTTGCAAGCCGCTATGGAAGGTTACCAAGTCATCCCAATGGAAGAAGCTGCTTCTATTGGTCAAATCTTCGTTACCACCACCGGTTGTAGAGACATTATCACCAAGGAACATTTCTTGCAAATGCCAGAAGATGCCATCGTTTCCAACATTGGTCACTTCGACATTGAAATCGATGTTGCTTGGTTGAAGGCTAACGCCACCGAGGCTATCAACATCAAGCCTCAAGTCGACCGTTTCTTGCTACCTTCCGGTAAGCACGTCATCTTGCTAGCTGACGGTAGATTGGTTAACTTGGGCTGTGCCACTGGTCACTCCTCTTTCGTCATGTCTTGTTCTTTCTCTAACCAAGTCTTGGCTCAAATCGCTTTGTTCAAGGCCCATGACAAGGAATTCAGAGAAAAATACATCGAATTCCAAAAGACTGGTCCATTCGACATCGGTGTCCACGTTCTACCAAAGATCTTGGACGAAGCTGTCGCTAAGTTCCATTTGGACAACTTGGGTGTCAAGTTGACCAAGTTGTCTAACACTCAATCTGAATACTTAGGTATTCCAGAGGAAGGTCCATACAAGGCTGACCACTACAGATACTAAGCTAACGTTGCAAAACTGTGCTGTTTTTTACAGACTTCGGTAAAATGTCTTCTGAGGGAGTGACTCGACTTTTATTCGTGTCATTGTACTTCTCCGATCATTGGTTCTGTGGTTCTTTATGAAAACGTCATTCTTTTTCTATCGTATCAGGCTTTTTTTTTACGTCTGTCAGGCTTTTGTAATGGTCTCGAGTGTTCTCTGCGATTGTTCTAATCGATTGAAATATCCTGTCCCTCTTTATTAGCGGCATTCACTCAACTGAATTTCTGCAATACATTGCTCATTGGATATTTTACCCTAGCATTTCAAAATTACCATTTCCATAAACACTGCAGGCCCAACAAATTGTAACGAATCAAATCAAATCTCAGTGAGACGCAATTATGACTCTGCAATGCTTCACATTCTTTTTTCATATTATCTTTCAAAGAGGTGTAGACACAGAAGTTTATTTCTCTTTTAATGTACATATCATTTTATAAATTACTTACTAATAACAAATCTTCAACGGTTAGTCACGATTTAGCATCTACGAGGAAGTGGACACAAAATTTAGTTCGATACCATCAATAGCTTACGCCTGAACTGCGTTGTCTCTTCCCCCTATAGTGAACTGACAGTTTGGTTATACTTCCTCGACTATTTTCTTCTCAGGGTAACAGAATAATGAAGCACAATATTCATGTACCCTTTATTAAAAAAGGATAAAATCATAGATCAACCCTGTTGTACGCTACTTGTAGGAGAGGTCTGGTTGACTGGGAAGTCCTGATGACAGTCTACACTTACTGAAGTAAAACTATAATATACGGCATTCACACCACGCTGGATAAGTGGTCGACGGATACATAAAACCTGTCAAAGATGAGTAATAGCAAAATGGATTTAATTGATCATGAGTATATGATTTCCATATTTCCTCGCTACTTGTTAAAACAGCCGATAGGACACGACTTGTGGAAGCTATATTATCAGCATAAGAAGTTATTTCATAAACTGAAGACCAAAGATGAACTGTTGACTACTGATCTTGATTCTTCTGGCTCTGTTGCCTTTCAGCACTTAAAAACACCAAATCGCCTAAACGCAGGTACAAGGAAAGAGATATGGGAGAAACTATCGCAGTTAGGAGTTTTAGGAACTATACCTTACGATTCCCTGTCGGATGACTATTTGGTACAAGTGCACAAATATTTTTATTCCAGAGACGATGCTTCCAGTACGCGAGACGTGGATATTGACATGACAAAACCCGGCATAACAGAAGAAGATTTCCTAGGAAACATGCTTCAAGACTCTGAAGATGATGAAGGCGAGGAGGACCCTGACGACGAACATGATCCTGAGGATGATGAAGATGTCGATGAAGGTGACGAGGAAGATGATGACGATAATTTGGAAGATGTTGACGATCACGATGATGAAGACGAGGAGTTCTTTTTACAGGCTACCAGAGAAGCCCAGGAAGCTGCTATTCAAATTGAACAACCAGATAGAAGTTCTTCGGGCTTTGAAACTGCAATGGAAGCTCAAGGGCCAGTGAACATAGAAAACTCTGAAGTTGATCATAATAAACAAAAGAATAAAATTATATACTATCCCGAGGCCAAAGAATCTAAGCATACCGTACAGCTCAAATCAAACCCTATTCCTGGTGAAATATATAAAACTTTGGGATATCCACTACCCCACAAGTGGTTGTTACAGTCCGATAATAGCATTCTACTATCACAAGATGGGTCTGCTATTCTCAGAGTAAACCCTAATTGGTATGCGCTGTCGTCATACGGAAGGGCTAGTCCTATCATGAACAGCCGCCTAAGAGTAAACATCAATTCTAAGAAAAAGCAACAATGGGCAACTACATGGGCAAATAGCGGAGTAAATCATACTAAATGCGCTGTATTTTATTTCGAGATTCGGGTACTTTCAGTTACCAGTTCGCAAGCCGGAAGAAATAGTCATGTTTTGGTGGGATTCAAAAATTGGGCAAAGGTGAACGACAAGGTTCCTAATCCTGATCAGACTTCTACTGACAGCGGATTGGTTCCACCATCTTCCCATTCCAATATGTTACGCAATGTTTTAGATGGCAGTAGAAATGTTTTGACTTCGCCTTCATCTCCCAGTCAAACCATTCATGGAGACGTCGAGACTTACTCATATTCTGGCCTGGATGGAAATAAATTTGATGCTTCAGGAAGCCAAAAATTCTCTAGACCATTTGGTAATGACGATGTTGTAGGATGCGGTGTCAATTTCATAGAGGGATCCATATTTTTCACCAAGAATGGGATATTCTTGGGAAATGCTTTTGAAGACTGCTTCGATATAGATTTAGTGCCCTTTATTTCGATAAAGTCAGGGAATTCTTTGAGGACTAATTTTGGCCTAACAGAAGAATTTCTATTCGATATTGATCAATACCAGTTGCAGTGGAAATACAAAACTTATTCACATATTTTCAAAGCTGTTGATTATGATTCGGCACTCGATATGGCCAGTGATGAATCTGATAATGAGGATTTAAGGAAGCTCGGTGACGAAATAGATGCAGATCACGATATGGATCTCCAGGAGGAGGTCATGGAAAATTGTGAGCAAGGCACCGGTAACATTGATGAAGACCATCCAGACGGTTTTTTGTTGACTCGTGACAGGAGATTCAGCGGTGATAAACTATGGAAACCAAATACTCCCAAGTTGAACAACATCAATTCAAACAATGATTCTATTCCTTGTCAGCTCAATTCGATGATTAACGATTATTTGATCCATGAAGGTTACATCGACGTAGCGAAGGGATTCCTTAAAGACTTGCAACGTGATTGTATCCCAAATAATTCCGATGAAAGAGCACGCTTTGTCATCAGGCATAATGAAAGACAGATTCTGAAAGAGGAGCAAAATCTCCAAGTTCGTCAGACGATCAGAAGATATATACATGATGGGGAAATACTCAAGTGTATGAAATATGTGGAACAGAAGTTCCCGGGGCTTTTGGAAAAATATCTAGAACTTACTTTCGAAATGAAATGCGCTGACTACTTACTATGCCTCTCTCAACAATCACCAGAAAATGATTTGATTGATAGTATTTTGAGTAAAGGTCAAGATATATCTGATCACTTCTTACAGAACGGAGCACTTCCGGATGAGATGAGAGATTCATTTAGAGAACGCTTCAACGAAATATCACCTCTAATGGCATATTCCAATCCTTCTAAGGAGTGTACGGATGATCGGTCATTTTATTTATCATCAGGGTATCTTCAAGAACGTCTTTTCCAAACCATCAATTCACACATTTTACAGTATCTAGATAAGAAAAGCCAAAGCTCCCTTGAGAGCATGATCGGTTACACTAGAGCCATGATTGCGACACTGATAGAGAATGACTCTTGTAATCCAAGGGATAAAGAACCTGCATACCATAAATTAGTTAACATTGATGAGGACTTGTTGAAGTTATGAAACGTGTATAATGTAATAAAAGTATCTATGAAATCAAACTACACATAAACACCGAATGAGTTTGTTAGGAACACAATTGCGATACCGAGAAATAATGAGCCGAATCCAGCTAGTACAATGAACTTCAGAAACTCGTACACAGAAAAGGGCTTTTTCTTATTCTGCCCTTCATACTCTTCTGGAAGGGCTGATGACAGCAAGATGGGAGATAAAGAGGCAACCGCTAACAGGAGTGACACAGCCGCAAAGTATGGTTGTTTTTCCAAAGGGATCAACGACTCGAATTGTGGAGCTGATTTATGAAGTTTCTGGATGAATTGATGATTGGGGGGCATGTTAGTAAATTGAGTAAGCAGTCCACTCTATAAAAATTTGAAGTAAAGCAAAACATACGAATAGTGTCTCGTAATTCATTTTGTCTGACACTGTTTTATCAAGTTGGGCAGGAGTGACTCCTTTCATTGTATTTTACCAATCTCGCATACTTAAACTGTATAATTGTTACTCGTGGTATTTTTGGAGGACACATATATTTTCTTATTAATTTCAGATGTTTATTTACAAAATAATGAAGAGGCGAAGAATATGAAGAACGACAATTTGAATAGTCTCTTAGACAGCAATTCTAAACGTCGACAGGTCCAGAGACGAACCTAATAATAGCTGTGCTTTTCCAGATGAAACTACTCAGTACGAAAATGACCTTCAATACGGTAAGGCTTTCCGGAAAAGTGTCTGGTTGCGGCAGAAGATATATAAACAGTTGGCGTGAAATATATTCACCACCGGACATGTCAAAACTTGTCCAAGGTGGCTGGTTACAAATGAACAGAGATACTAGAGAAGAGGTTAATGAGTACCTTGATTGGAGGATGGAAGAATCATGGAAAAACTTGAATAAACAGGACAAACAATGTGCCTATTACATCGCATTCGGAGAATGGGGCCCAAGGGCCAAGAAAGGAAGTAAAGAAGATCAATTAGAGATGAACGGGCCAGAACTAATACTAAAGGCAATGTTTAGTCTCACGTTGTTCTTAGCGTTAGGCTTCGCCTTTCCCAACTATAAAAAGGATAAAGACCTGCAAGAAAATCTGAACAAACTGCGTCACGCAGAAGATTAAAGCAGGCCTTCCGAATAGCTAGTAGTAATAGAGTAGGTCAACTAACACTAGTTGTTTGCACTTGTAAATAAAACTCAATCAATTCGTTATTAAGGAAACCCCTTCCAATCAATCAGCAAACAATGCAGCATTTTGTTAAATATATAGAGATACGTGACATTACTTATATATAAAGTTCTCGGCTAACTACAGATCCCTAACGTAATGGGTTGGACAGGCATACCCGGAAGGATGTTTGTTTAAGTACAATTGATGGTATTCTTCAGCATCGTAGAAGTTATCAATCAAAGAAACGTCAGTGACAATGTTGTTGTTCCACTTCGGTTGCCATTGCTCTTTCAGTTTCTTTAACTCAGCGAGGTCTTCCTCCGAGTGAGCAAAAATTGCACTACGGTATTGCGTACCTTGGTCTGGACCTTGAGCATTTGCTGTAGTAGGATCATGGATGCGGAAGAAGAAGTCTACAAATTCCTTCAAAGACGCATTCTGAGGACTGTATGCAATTTGGTATACCTCAGCAAATCCAGTATCACCCTTCTTCACACGTTCGTAGGAAACAGAATCTGGCTTGTCCTTCAGGCTTTCAGATCCATTGGCATATCCCACTTTACCATCTATGATTTTGTTCCCCAAATGCTTCAAGTAAATGTGTTCAGTACCCCAGAAGCAGCCAGCTGCAAAAGTAATCAGCTTATCGGTTTGTTTGTTATATTTTAATGTCTTTGAAATACCTGTAGTCATTTTGTATAGTTACTGTAATCGCAGGTCTACCGTTGCAAGTTGGATATCGGTTCTGTATTTCACCTTGATTCGCTTTAGTTAAAACCCAATAGGTTTTTCTACAAATCTGACTATCAGGGCTGGCTTTGCCGAAAGCAAAATGTGCTGTCTGTTTATATACTTTGACTTAACCAGTTATACATGCATTATATAATTACACACGATTTATGATTACAAACCAAATAGGTGTGTTTTTGGCAAACTTATACTCAAACGTTCATCTCATCGCCATGTCAAAAACCAAATCAAGAGCCGAACTGCAACTCCATAGTGTTCTTCTTTGGTAGTAGCTTGAATAATTAAACTGTGGCTTTTTCATTCGAAATTTGAACCTGTCCAGCACAAGGAATTTTTTTCCCAATACGGTCTGCACATTCTTTCTGTCAAAATTTACTACACCTTAGAAGGTATACCGTTTTCTCTTTGTATACTGCGAGTGTAAGACTCGGACTATACAGACATTACATCCAGGCTTTCAGCAATGAGACAAGAGGTAGAAAAGTCACTCTGACGGAGTTGCGGTACGTGCGAACTGCAATCGTTTTGTTTTGCAGCAGGAAAGTCTATGTATCTTCTTGTGAATATGACTCTGAATCTGAATCAGTATCTACCAGGTTTATGTGGGGGATATGCTCCAGTGTGAACTTGTTAGGAGCAGTTTCATGAGATGGTGGTACATTCATGAAATGGTCACTAGATTGTTCTTGTAGCAATGCAAATGTAAGGTTTTTGACCGGCGACTCTGTATGTTGACGTTTATTGAGAAATCTGTCAAGAGTACTTTTCTGTGGAGATAGAGATCTGCCTCTAGTTTTGTTGGGGGAAGTTTTTCTCGAAGATCTTAGCATTGCTTGTCTAGCCTCTTCGCCGGATAGTTCTTTGTCTAGGTGATTGAGTAAGGGTTTTGGAATTACACCAGAGGGCAGCCATACATAATGCGGATACTTCGATCTGAGAATTGTAGACTTTGTCGGGGATTTTGACACGGATTTGGTGGGGGAACCTTGCATGCTTCGGCTGTTATTCGCCGAAACTTTTTCTTGAGTTTTAAATGGCTCTCCGTTACCTTGGTGACTCTTAATAGGCAAGAAAGACTTGTATCTCACACAAACCTCTTTGTATCGATGCACATTGTCACACAACGAAACATTTCTATATTCCGTCAGTCTGTAACTTCCGTTAAACGGATCAGGGTGCTGCCATATGAAAGATACGATGAAACAATGATGTAGATATTCA
Organism: Kluyveromyces dobzhanskii; assembly: GCA_003705805.3. Taxonomy (NCBI): domain Eukaryota; kingdom Fungi; phylum Ascomycota; class Saccharomycetes; order Saccharomycetales; family Saccharomycetaceae; genus Kluyveromyces; species Kluyveromyces dobzhanskii. The sequence goes on along the minus strand of PPJP03000022.1, from coordinate 13,278 downwards.
TGTAGCCATTTCTCGAAATCCGCCACAAACTTGATTATACCATTCGTTTTCATGAGATTCTTCAACGCTTCTATGTTGAGCTCAATTTTAGTCGAGTTATTTCGAAGCTTGGATCGATGTACTATGGCATCCTTGTAAAACAGACCAACAGTTACATCAGGCCAATCTTTCAACTGGGATAATCCATTCATTGATTTGAGGTTCACCCCAAATAATGTATTACCCTTCTCTTTAATCAGTTGTAGAATGTCCTTTCCGTAGCTGTCCCATTTCTGTTGAACTTCTTCCTTTCCGTTGAAACTCGCACCTGATAAAACACTGTCGAGCTTTCCGGAAACGTCTGGATCTCGAATCTTAGCCAATATAGCGGCTCTCTTGCCACCGAGGTTCTTTACTCCAATGTTATAATCGTTCCCCACTAAAAGGTTGAACAAAATGAATCTATTTCTGTCCCAATCTGGTATACTCTCTAGATCAACATAAGTGACGAATCGTTCATTTTGTTTGGATTTTGAAGGAGAGTTCGAAGAGTTCGGAAGGTCATCCCAGCCGTGTTTTGAGTAGTTTTTCAACACTTTTCTTGCTCCAAATGATAGTACATCAGCATCGTTGGATAATACAAAGTCCACTTCGCCTGTATTTTGTAAATATGCACATTGAGCCTCTCCTTCACCTGGTGCATTGACTACTTCAATATTGAGTATCTGGCAGCATTTTAGGATGTAACTATCGACGTAACACAAATGGTCGTGGTTTAGGTCTTTCATTGAACTCATCAGCCAGTATGATTCCCAGAGTGTTGCCGCATTTCGTCGTTTTTGTCTTTTCCCGTCGAATTTGAAGGTGCCATCGAAAACTACCACTATGAAACAGTTAAGATGTAGCATTTCCTTTAGCTTTCGTAGCCAATTCAGTAATGTCTTGGGCTTGTTCTTTGGAACATCGAAGTACCCGCACTCGAATAGCCATAAATATCCATCAACCGCAATTCTTGGAAACCTTCCATTTTTCTCCACGAAGTCAGAAACAAATTTCTTGAAAGCAATCCGCGGCACGCTATACTGGGATATCTGATCCCATAGTTCACTAGATCCCATGTAAGGATTCGCTCACTTTACGTTAAGGCACAGTTTAATTTACGTTCTTCCTCATCTTCATCATTTTTACGATATCTTGCAGACACTGTACCTTATTTTTTTTGAAGACTAAATGAATTAGTAGTGCCCATGAGCAGAAGAGGTAGGATATATTCGGCGCATTATGAAACTTTTCGGTTTATGGAAACGATGTGATCCAACTATTCGCTTAGTCTAATCCCTATAGAAACGACTAGATTTATTGGATTATCCTATAAATTGTTACATACCAAACTTTAACCAATCCAAATCATCCATTACGTTATTATCCTTCTTTGGTTTTGAAGCTGCAGTAGGTGTCGTATTAGGCAGTGATACATTAGGTTGCTTGGTTGTTGATGTCTTACGTCGTACCGCTTGCTGCTGCTCATACTGAAGTATCCCTCTTTGTTGTTGGAGAGTGTCGACGTATCTACTTCTTGGAGACGCGGCAGGTAATGATGACCCACTAATTTGCTGCGGCTGGCTGTGGTGTGATGGTATTGGTGGTGGTGTTGTTTGTGACACCTGCGGTCCCAATGAATTACTGTCGCTAAATGACGGAGAACTTGAAGTTGAATTGAATGAACTCTGCAATTGCTGTGAGAGTAATGATTTGTGTGATTTTTTTGGTTGAGAGTTTGGATTCGAAAATAACTCGAACGGGGGCCTAGGGGAGCTAGGTGATGTAATACTTTGAGGTTGTGACAATGCATTAGCCGCCCATGAATTTGGTGCAGATATCGTTGCGTTACCTGATGAGATATCAGACGTTGATAGGGTATTGTAATTCTGAGGGTTTGAAGAGGCGGGTTGGTTATTGTTGCCATTTGAGTTCACACCCGAAGTTGCACTATTAGAGGGTATGTTATGTTGCTGATGTTGCAATTGCTGTAGTGACTGGGCCATAAAGGAAGAAGATTGTGATATCAGCGTTCTCGAAGACTTACGGCGAGGTATAGATACACCAAGACCGGTTGATGGAGAAGCAGGGCAAAATCGAGGGGAGTTGGAATATCTAGGAGAAGAAGCTGCGCTGTTTGGTTGTGATACTTGCATTTGTATCTGATATTGGAATTGCTGTAAAGTACTTTCTCTTGAACCAGGCGATGGTTTAGGTAGGATAGGCACGACTGATCTGGAAGAAGATGATTTGCTTGAGTTTGACGAAGAAGTAGACGAGCGACGAGACTTAGTTGTGGCTTTCTTATTGAGATTGCTCAACGAGTTCTGATTTAATGCAGTTTGGTTGTAAATGTGGGGAGTTCCTGACTGACCGGGGTTATGCTTGATGGACAGTTTTCTCTGAAGTTTGTCCGGAGACTGAGATCCCTTATTGGAAGTTTGGTCAATGAGAATTTGGGGTTCAGTGCTGAAAACCGATTTTTCGTCCTTCTTGGTTCTTTTCTTGGTATTTCTCTTCTTGATTATATCACTTTTCAAAGATAGCGGTCTCATCGTGCCATGCAACTTTTGAAACAACCCGCAAGCATTACACAAAGTGTTCCCATCAGGGTCACGCCTCCATAGAGGTGTCTTCAAAGTTTCACAATTATAACACTGCGTCGGTGGCTTACTCAGTTTGGTTGCGTTATTCATCGAAGGCCCGTTCATAACCTGTAAGTTAGTCGTAGAAGACCCTCTTCTATATTGGGGCAAAGACGTTGTCGGATAGTTTTTTATGGTAGAGTTCTTTTTGACAAGGTTCGTGGTGGTATGAGTGAGTAGCGGCAGGGCACCGTCCTCGTTTGCGTCATTCTTGATCAGAAGGTTTCTTGAACTACCCCTTCTCGGAAGTGGGCCTTTGTGCTGATATTCATCGGCTTTTATGGTAGACTGGCTGGCATTGTTGTGTTGGAACAGTGCAGGGTGTTGTTGGTAAGCGGCAGAATTATTGTTCGATCCGTAATCCTGATGTTGGTGCAGCAGCTGATTCCAGTTATTCTGAATATGCGAAGGGTTGTTGTTGTTGTTGCTGTTACTGTTGTTATAATTGTTGTTGGAAAGAGACGTGCTGGTTGAGGTTGCGTTGAAACCCGTTGCAGTGTTACCGGGGGTGAACTGCTCCGAGTTGAACGACGACGGTGCACTGATCGTCGCAGAATCGCTATGATCGCTCGGAGTCATCATAAACTCATGCACGTTGAAATCCCACAATTGCGCGATTTCACCGTTCTGCAAATTCAAATCGTTCCCAATCAACTGGCCTGCAGTGGTTGAGAGTGTGGCACCCTGTACAATATCTATTGGCCTACTTTGTACTCCGTTGTGCGCTGACTCTTCGGCAGCACCTGCTGCCCACCTCCCATCGTCGTTCTCGTTGTTGTCATTGCTGCCATTCACACCGCGTGCCTTGAACTTAGGAGCACCTGCAGCAGGAGACGAAGTCTCCTGCTGCTGACCCTCAACATCTAAGTTCAAATTTTCCGGCAATATCTCCAACATGGCATCGAAGTGCGTATGGTTCCACGAAGCCTCATGGCTCACCGTGGCATCGGCCCTCACAAACATCTCAAAGGGATCCTGCAGATCCCTATCCGGCATCCTTGCTTTCACTAGCGTTCAGTCCAAATAAAAAAAACACTCTTACGATGCAGGAACCGTGTGTCTTTGCAGCTTCTAACGTACAGATGAACAATGAACTGATAATCTTCTGAGAGACTCAACAAGAGTCAGCTCGAGGTTCCTAAAATAAAAAAAAAAAAGAATCTCACACCTATAAGGAAACTACTCCTAGTTAGCTCTCGTACTCCTGAGGTTCTTGCTGCCTTTCGCTGGCTTGCTTCAGACCCTTTCGCGACCTAACTTTCAATCATTTAATACCTGAAGCCCTTCTTTCCACTGTTCTTTCTTTTCAACTTTGTATAGTCAAGCTTTGATATTCCATACTGAAAAGAAAAAAAAAATCGAAATTCGAAAATCAAAAAAAAAAAAAAAATTTCAGTAAAGCCTGAGAATCGAACCATTAACAGTCATAATGCAATATTGGGTTTAAGGCAGCTGAAACTGGCGGAGATTCTCTTGCGGAATGAACACCCATGAATAACCGTGAAGAACCATGAAGAACCAACTACTATGGAAATTCACACTGGTGGATTGAACCGCCCCGGGCACCGCCCCAGGTACCGCTCTATATCGTATATACTTCTTGGAATTGTCGCTGTCACTACGGACTGACACATAAAATGAACTGACGTTCAAATGCCAAGGGGAAAGTGGAATTCCGGTGCTGTGGCACCGTATAAAAAAGCACAGTCTTCCCTTTCCATGCAAGCCACCTTATGGCCTGCGTGTATAGCAACATCATTCAGGTACTATCCCCAACTTGCAGTCCATTCCATCTCACATCACATTTTCGCATTGGCTAGACCTTTTTTAAAGTACCTTTGTTCAGCCACTGGCCAAAAAACCGAAGAAAAATGAGATATTGGGACTAAAACAAGTGCCAAGGTTCGTAAATAAAAAAAAAAAAAAGAGAGTTGGCGATGGAGGCGCCAAGGCCGTCGCTAGTTTAACCACTAGGCGTATAAGTACACGGGGCGCCGCGGCGCCCCGTTTCAACTGGGATTGGCCTGTATTTTTCTTTAACGTCGCGTGCCAACATTTCCCTTTCACTGCTCTTCAATTCGAAGTCGCCATGGCGGGAACTGCTGATCACTTCGCACGGCTTCAGGCAACACGAAAAGTATTTCGAAAACGCTTTGGATATGTGAAAATATATATATATATATATATATATATATATTATTGAAATATGATTATGCTAAACACGTCTTTTGAATGGTGATATTGATTGCTAGAAGCATTTAGTTGTTGGCTTTTGGGTTTGTTGTCTCTGATTAGAGAAAGGATATATATATTTCGCCGTTTGTTTGGACCCAGTTCTGCTATTTCGACCAATTGTGAACACTTTCCATTGCTAGCCAACGAATTATCCTGTAAAAACAGCGCTTGTTTGTTCAGATTTATCCGTTTTCTTTGATAACAATATAACTTAGGTTGAAATTGTTAACATTATAAAGAAAAGTTCAAGCTGGTATATATATCAATTCCTGTGTTCAGTGGTAACTGCTAGGTACTAGTCGAGTAGGCAAAGAATTAACAAAAAAATACTACTACAAAATGTCCCAATTAAAGGTTGAAACTGGGCCGTTGTCCCACGTTGCCAACAGTGGACCAATCTCGATTGGTGCGTACTGTTTCTCATCCATCATGATGACGGTGACCAACAAGTTTGTTGTCAATTTGAAGGGGTTCAACATGAACTTCGTCATGTTGTTTGTACAAGCTGCCGTTTGTGTTACCTTGTTGTTCTTTTTGAAACTTATGGGGTACGCCAAATTTAGACCTTTGAACAGGACCGATGCGAAGAACTGGTTCCCAATCACAATCTTTTTGGTTCTGATGATCTACACGTCTTCCAAGTCGTTGCAATACTTGGCCGTTCCAATCTACACCATTTTCAAGAATTTGACCATCATCTTGATTGCATACGGTGAAGTTCTGTTCTTCGGTGGTAATGTTAGCGGAATGGAGTTGTCCTCGTTCTTGTTGATGGTTCTTTCCTCGGTGGTTGCTACCCTGGGTGACCAACAGGCTTTAAAGGCCAGCTCCGTGGAGGGAGCTGCTGCTGATTCTGTCTTCAACATCGGTTACATGTGGATGTTTATCAACTGTTTGTCCTCAGCAGCATTCGTCTTGGTGATGAGAAAGAGAATTAAGTTGACCAACTTCAAGGATTTCGACACCATGTTCTACAACAACATCCTGTCCATGCCTGTTCTATTGATCTCCTCTTTTGCTATTGAGGACTGGACCAATGAAAACTTGACTAAAAACTTGACTAAGGATTCCGTAACCGCAATGATCATCTCTGGTATGACTGCCGTCGGTATCTCTTACTGTTCTGGTTGGTGTGTCAGAGTCACTTCTTCTACCACTTACTCTATGGTTGGTGCGCTGAACAAGTTGCCAATTGCTCTTTCAGGTTTGGTCTTCTTCGATGCCCCAAAGAATTTCTTATCGATCTTTTCCATATTCTTGGGCTTCATGTCCGGTATCCTTTACGCGGTTGCCAAGCAAAAGAAGCAACAGAAGCCTTCAGCTTCAGCTTCTAAATAAGAAGATCCTGCAGCTTGCACCTCTTATATTTTTGTTTCATCAAACCCCTCCCCCCCCCCCCCCACAATCCCCCTCACCATAGAAACGATAGAGTTCACTTCAAATAACAGTTTGCAGAAAGTGTGTCCCAACCCAGTATACCCACAATATTGAAAGATTGAATTTTTTTTTAGGCACAGGACAAAATTTAGACATTTCCCATTAGTATTACATCCAATGTAGCTATTTGAGTTCGAGAATAGCTGTTTCCATGCTGCGTTGATTCCGCACGTGGTGTTTTCGGTTAGTTTTTAAAGGCTATACTATAGTTTACATATCGTTATTTAAAGTACGTACGATCTACATTCTAATTGTAAAGATTAAATATTTAGAAAAGTAATTTGGTTTTATTTGGTAAACAAACCGATGTTTGTTGTAGTATTCATAAACCAGAAAAGCGATGCGCTCCATGGATTGCGATGCATTCTACCGATGAAGACGAAGTGGTGCATTCTTCGGATGATGACACACATGATAAAATATGGGATCTTCAGGATGAAGATCCAGGTCCTAATGGAGTAAATTCTCGGAAATTTTATGCAAATAGAGATTATTTCTTACCAAGTTCAGATGACCCTGATATGTTTCAGCAGGACAAGGTGTTGAGTAGCATAACTAGCTCTAATTCGTCTTCGGGCGTTAAAAGACGCGGTAGCGCAGAACATGAGAAACTATGGGAGGGATGGCATAAATCTTTGAAAAGCTCTACGAGAATCAATGAAATGACGATGGAGATGAAATCTTTCAGTGAAGTCCGGCTGAATGAGCAAGCACTACGGCGTAAAAACTCGCCCCTTCACGATCGAGAGCTACAAATTGCAGACTCCATCAAAAGGCCCATTCCTTCGTCTCTTCTGCGAGAGTTGGCAGCTGACATTTCAGACACTACTCTCGATTGGTATTTTTTAAGGGAAGATCCCGATTTCGGCGTAGTTCCCGATAGAATATCGACCTTTTTGGGCAAGAACGGAAGCGTCCCTATAAGAGATCTATATAAAAAGTTCGGTGCAGACTGCAGCATTGATATCGGTGACTCGTATTGCCCTTATGGTAAGCTAATACCTGTGGAAACAATGTGCAGTCTCATCAAGGCGAACAATACAGATACTGCCGATTCATTCAAATGCTTCATTAAATTTATTCTTGATAGGCAGATTTCAAGCAATTTGAGTGCCTCTTGGGTCAGAGATATCTGGGAAAGTTTCAGTTGTGATAAAATAGCATTATATCTTGAGGTCGTCCCCCGAAATCGGTATCTACTACATTACAGGATAACCAGACTTTTGCCCCTACAGGAGGATATAGTTTCGAGACTTTTCCCAAAAGATGACGGAATAATCACAGAGTTCGAAAATTTATTAGATTCTCACCAGTGGACATATTTGCTGTATTTCATTATGCTGGTATTAGGAACATCAGCGTTACCGTTTGGCCCTTCTGCCCACATGACGTACATTGAGGACTGCATACTGGATCTAAATACCCAAAATCATTCTCAGATACAATTATCTGTAATAAAATCGTATATTACTGTCTGCTCTAAGATAAAATAGAGCAGACAAGTTCTACGGATCTATCTTACCCTATAAACTATATTTCTTATACATCCTGTTAATAAATACAACCACTTTGCATAATAACAGTATTTTGGTTCGAGGTAATGATTTTTCTTAAACATTTACGCAGTATCAACTCCAGAACTGATACAAGTTTGTTATCGTTGAAAGAATATGGCTTCTTCTGCCTAATTTGCAGAAAATAATTCTGGACAGGCCTTTGGTAAGTCAGTAATCGCTTTGATGACTACTGCCTCCTCCGGACTTGTTCCTAAAAAGTTATCAGAATCGATTTCTACCAAATGGATAGCTTTCTTCAACCCAAGTTTGACAGCAGTCCGTATGTTACTGCCACTGTCATCTATAAAGTATGCATTTGCATAGTCACCAAGACCAGATTGGAGCTTTGCCTTTTCAAATGCTCTAACATCTGGTTTACACACCAAATCACGTTGTGAGTAATCGCAGTAAGTAATTCCATCAAATAGGTCGGCAATACCCAATAACCGTACACAGCGTATACCATGGTTCTTGTATGCATTGGTAAAGAGCCACATCTTATCAAACTTCCCACTTTCCCTGATTCTTTGTAGGATTCTTCTTTGGTCAAGGTCAGGTTCTAAGATGTCTTGTAGCGGTAATGAGTCATCCACCAACTCGTTGTATTCAATGGCATCAATTTCATGGTGGTCGACAAGGCCTTTTATGGCCAACCCATATGTTTTATAATAGGTCTTTCTGAGCTCTTGAGCTGTTTCATTATCCAGATCTAGCTTCATTTGGAAGTACTGGTGGATAGAATGTTCCATTAAATCATGAATTCGTAGAGATTTCTTGTAAAGACAGTTATCGATGTCGAAGAAGAAGACTCTGAGCGCGGGATCAGGCTTAGGAATCGGTTGATCTGCCTCAAAACTAGGTTGCGAACCTGGGTGGCTCAATGATTCCAAATTTTGTCTGTTGATTCTCAACTGGTCCTTCGTCTGTTGCGTGTACTCAGTTACTGTAGAATAAGTCATTCTGGTGATTCGATTTAATGCTCTACTGCGCATTGATAGAAAGTATCAAATAATAATAAGAAGATGTAGGAAACGTATTGTAATTCGAATCAAGAGGGTGCAAAAAGCTCTTCGTTTCCCATTCTAACATGTTAGAGGTATTGTTTCCCTTTTTATATCTCAAAATATTTAATTATACAGGCGTCTAGTTGCGATTTCTGACCAGTCTTATCAGAATGCTAAATGCAGTCACGTGGGCACCACGTAAACGTTATCGAGATTTCAATGGAGTAAGCGGTACGGAAAACCCGTTGGACGTATTATCATTGATACACATCGAAAGGATACAGGCAGAATCTGATCTATATACTTGTGTCTGCACTGAATAACGTACGCATTGACAATGACAACAGCTTCCCGGGTTAAGATTATGAAGAAAGATACTGTATATAGTGAGAGTTGGTCCTCTCAGATAGAAGAGCATCGACAAGCGAGTTCATATTGGATCCGTTATCGCCTTGGTTATCAGTCTTTGTCGAATTGGAGATTGTTGACCGTTCTTCTTCTAGTAGTTGCGTCAGTCTGTCTGATAGTTCTTTGTGATGGGTTTCACTGGTGAAAACTTTCAAATGAGTCAAAAGTTGCAACATGTTTTCTTTGCATTCGTGTAGCAAAACTCTTTTAGAGTCTGCCAACCCCAATTCGTAGAGCGTAATCTCGTTGACCAAGGCCGATATCTTCTTTTCTGTGTCGTATGGATTTAAGAGTTTCAATTTGGTTGCCTTGTCATCTTTGCATTTAATCCATTTCTTGAAAAGAGCCTCATATTGGGATATCAGCCTATTGGACATGGCTTCACGGAAGCCGGAAGTCTGAGTAAACTGATAAACAGTGGGCGAGACGTTTCCAGATAAAATATCTGGGTGCTCTACTATTTGTTCAAACAGCCATCCACGAATTCGTTCTTCAAACTGAAATTCGGACCGTTCTGAGAGTTTGAGTAGAGATAAGTACTGATCCAAGGACAAACGTGGTTTCTCTGCAACGATCCATTCACCAAACCTGTTACAGTATTCTAAAACCGTTTTGGTGACAGGTAAATCGGAGAATGCTGCCAGTAGTTCGTCTAGGCTGTTCATTGTCGAGGGATCCTGCTCAAATTTTGTAACTGCTACTACCCATAAACTGACCTTGAGTGTTTTTTGTAGTTCATCCATATTGAAATCTGAAGAGTCGCCTATACTCGTCTCAAGAGCTGATGATGATGAATTAGGTCTCACAACAGAACTCCGTCTTCTTCCTTTTCTGGTAGCTATCTTCAACAGTGGTATTTCACTGTCTTTAATTCTGGGCAACGAATCCTCATCACTGAAGCACAATTGCAAGAGATCGGCGTCCAAACTCTGTATATCCCCATATAAAGAGTGCACTCGCTCGTTTGTATCGATTACAGCTTGGTAGTTGCTCTTCAAAGCCTTCCCAAACTCTTCACGAAGTCTAACCACATCTCTGTTCAACTGGACAGAAACATCACGCACTTCTGCCACAGGTTTCTCTTTGAAAACGCTGATTGACATAACCTATTTGTGTCCAAGCAACTGCGAAGTGATATCACCTTTCTGAGTCGAGAATGCCTCTATTTTCGGTTGAGGAACCGACAAATTGTAAGAACCATTGAACTTAACTTAGACTTGCCTGAAATCAAGTTATCATTAAAGCTTAATCGTAAGGAATTGACAGCTCGAAGGAAGGAAAAATACTGAGATATTGACTAAGTGCGCCTCTGGGAGTCGAACCTCGGTTTCTTTTCTCGGGGCTTACCGAATTCCATTTTTCAAAGGGACAGATAGCAATTCGTCATTTGACCGTATAAAGAAATGTGAAGGGCTATCGGTTCTCATTCGATACGAGCGGAGAAACTGGATATGTCGTTGAAAGAATTTTCAGAAGAAATTCATTTTTTTGCAAAAGCTCATCTCTCTAGCTCTAATGTTAGAAAACTTAACCATTCCATCTTGATAATTTGATGACATATAACAGTTTAAAGCACAATGTCATTGAGATAGTGTTAGCATTGCTGCCATTTTTGTATATTCAGATTTGATCTTAGTATAGCCCAGCTTTATAGTTTTATCTTATTTGTCACCCATCTAAGAAATATCCAACTTGGAAGTTAGAAAAGTATTCAATACCTTTTTATTAGCCCGTATTAACCACTGAGTATCGCACACACAGGGTTTTCGAAGTAAACAAGGTCGAGATATATCTTCAGTAATTACCGGTGATAATTACGCATATTTGGAGCATTGATACAACAATACAAACAAGTTCAATATGGCTCCAGTATCTACATCTAAGGCTAAGAGAGATGCCAAGAAGGCCGAAAGAGATGCCAAGAGGGTTGCTGCTGGTAAGACTACCAGAAGATCCAAGAAGGAGGACGAAGAGGTCGATGAAGTTGCTGTCGCAGCTGACAAGATTGCGCAATTGAAATTGCAACAAGATAAAGACGGTATTTCTGACCGTGTTGTCACCGGTGTTCTAGATTCTCTAGAAACTTCCCGTGATATCAAGCTTTCTTCGGTGTCCTTGTTGTTCCACGGTAAGGTCTTGATCCAAGACTCTCAGCTGGAATTAAATTATGGTCGTCGTTACGGTTTGTTGGGTGAAAACGGTTGTGGTAAGTCTACTTTCTTGAAGGCTATTGCTAGCAGAGAGTATCCAATTCCTGAAAATATTGATATCTATTTGTTGGACGAGCCTGCTGAACCAAGTGAATGGTCTGCTTTGGAATACGTTGTTAGAGAAGCTCAAGCTGAATTGAAGAGAATGGAGGATTTGGTTGAAAAGATTATCGTCGAAGATGGCCCTGAATCAGAACTATTGGAACCATTGTACGAAAGAATGGACGATATGGATCCTTCCACTTTTGAATCCAGAGCTGCTATCATCTTGATCGGTTTGGGTTTCAACTCTAAGACAATCAACAAGAAGACCAAGGACATGTCTGGTGGGTGGAAGATGCGTGTCGCTCTTGCCAAGGCCTTGTTCGTCAAGCCAACTCTATTATTGTTAGATGACCCAACTGCCCATTTGGATTTGGAAGCTTGTGTTTGGTTGGAAGAATATTTGAAGAGATTCGACAGAACTTTGGTTCTTGTTTCTCACTCTCAAGATTTCTTGAACGGTGTTTGTTCGAACATGTTGGATATCAGAATGCAAAAGTTGATGGCTTACGGTGGTAACTACGATTCTTACGTCAAGACCCGTTCTGAACAGGAAACTAACCAAATGAAACAATACACTAAACAACAAGAAGAAATCGCACATATCAAGAAGTTCATTGCATCTGCTGGTACTTATGCTAACTTGGTTAGACAAGCCAAATCTAGACAAAAGATTTTGGATAAGATGGAAGCCGATGGTTTGATTCAACCTGTTGCTGCAGACAGAATCTTCTCTTTCAGATTCCCTGAAGTTGAAAGATTGCCACCTCCAGTGTTGGCCTTCGACGATATTTCTTTCTCCTACGATGGTAACGTAGAAAACAACTTATACGAACATTTGGATTTCGGTGTCGATATGGACTCCAGAATTGCTTTGGTGGGTCCTAACGGTGTTGGTAAGTCCACCTTGCTAAAAATCATGACTGGTGAATTGATCACTCAAAATGGCCGTGTCTCCAGACACAGTCACGTCAAATTGGGTGTCTACTCACAACATTCTCAAGATCAATTGGATTTGACCAAGTCTGCCTTGGAGTTCGTCCGTGACAAGTATCCACAAATTTCCCAAGATTTCCAATACTGGAGAGGTCAATTGGGTCGTTACGGCCTAACTGGTGAAGGTCAAACTGTTCAAATGGGTACTCTATCCGAGGGTCAAAGATCAAGAGTGGTGTTTGCTTTGCTTGCATTGGAACAACCAAATGTCTTGCTATTGGATGAACCTACTAACGGTTTGGATATTCCAACTATCGATTCTTTGGCTGATGCTATCAACGAATTCAACGGTGGTGTTGTTGTTGTGTCGCACGATTTCAGATTGCTTGACAAGATTGCCAAGGACATTTTCGTCGTTGAACATAAGACTGCTACCAGATGGAACGGTAGTATCTTGGATTACAAGAACAAATTGGCCAAGAACGTGGTTTTGTAGATTATTTAATACACTTATATGTACAGTCAATTCTATATGTTGCCTTACTAAATCGGACTAGAATTTTCCGGGTATTTTCAAAATAAAAGTTATTGAAATGAATTATGTTGTATTCAATCTTATGTGCTAATACACAGAAAGCATAGTTTGAAACAACACATGAAGATGTCGCAAAGATAATTCACATAGGAAACAGTAAACTGAACCTTTGGCTGACCAAAATGTGCACCAAAAAAAAAAAAAAAAAAAAAAAAAAAAAAAGCCAAAGTTAAAATTAAAACGAAGATCAGA